>PVKS010028659.1:0-26209 GCA_004027875.1 Aplodontia rufa
CTGGACCAGTCTGCAGCTCCACCAACAGTGTGTTAGTGTGCCTATCTGTCCACAGCCCCTCCAGCATCTATTATTGTTAATTTTCTTCATCTTTGCCATTCTGACTGGCATGAGGTAATATCTTAATATAGTTTTCATTTACATTTCTCTGATTACTAGTGATTTAGAGCACTTTCTCATGTATTCATTAGCTTGATCAATGTCTTCTGTTGAGAAGTTTCTATTTAGCTCTTTGGCCCATTTATTGATTGGGTTGTTGGTGTTTTTGTAGTTGACATTTTTGAGGATTTTGTAGATTCTGGATATGAGTCCCCTGTAAGAGGAATCATAGTCCATGATTCTTTCCATTTCCATAGGAAACCTCTTGACTCTTTGGATTGTTTCCTTGGCAGCGCAAAAGCTTTTTAGCTTAATGGCAGCCCATTCACTGATTTTTTACTTTACTTCCTTCGCTTTAGGAAACATCTTGAGAAAGTCTTTGCCTACTCCCAAATGCTGAAGTGTTGGACCTAATTTGTCTTCCATCAGTTGCAAGGTAGCTGGTTTAATTCCTATCTCCTTGATCCATTTTGATTTGATTTTCGTGAAAGGTGAAAGATATAGGTCTAATTTCAGTTTTCTGCAAGTGGCTGTCCAGTTTGACCAGCACCATTTGTTGAAGAGGCTGCTGAGACACATTCTTAATGGGATGAAAGACAGCTGAAAAATAATCTTGATTGTGGGAATGTATTCTTCGGAGAAAGGTTTAAACACTTTTAAAGTTAAATACTATATTCATTACTGTTAACTCTGGGAATCTGCCCAAACAAGTAATACTTCCAACAGCCAACTTGGGTAGTTGGCCACTGGATTAGGCATTTTTCCCCCTCTAAAAGACATGATACGGCCAGAAAGCATTTGGTAATGCAGATATACTTTGATCAATCAGGAGGTAAAAGGCTGGGATCTGGATAGCGTGGTATCTCATTCACCCTTTTTAAGTGTAAGTTCAGTGCACATAATCGTGTAGCTGTCACCACTGTCCACTTCCAGAGCTCCACAAATCATGCAACAGGAGCTTCATATCTCTTAAACAGTAACTGTCTCTTCCCCCACCATTCAACTTTATGTCCCTATGAATGTGACTATTCGATGTACCTCATATAAGTGGAATAACACAGTATTTTTCCTTTCGTTCACTTATGGTAATGTCCTCAAGGTTTGTTCATGTTGTAGTATCTGTCAGAATTTAATTTCCTTTTTAAGGTCAAATAATATTCCATTGACTGTATATACCACATGTTCTTTACCCATTCATATATTGGTGGGCATTTGGATTATTTACACCTTTTTCCATCTTAATGGCAGCATGGAATTCTGTTAGAAGATTATAACATCATACAAACCATTTCCTACAGTGAATAATTGGGAACCTAGCATTACTTTGCACATGGGCAAGGATATTTATTGGCTAAATTTCTTTTGTTTTCTTTCTTTCTTCCTTTTTTTGTGGTACTAGGGATTGAACCCAGGGGTGCTTAACTACTAAGCTGCACCCCCAAACTTTTATTTTTTTAAAAAAATATTTTTCTTTTGAGACAGGGTCTGTCTTGCTAAGTTGCTAAGGCTGATTTTGAACCTGTGGTCCTGCCTCAGCCTCCTGAGCTGCTGGGGTTACAGGTAGGCGCCACCATGCCCAACCTATTAAATTTGGGGATGTTGCACCTCCAGTCAAGAGACTGTTTCCCTACCCCTCACCAGCACAGCATGTTAATAAATTCCTTCATTTCTGCTCATGTCATGATAGAAAGCGGTATGGCCACAGAGTTTTAATTTACATTTCTCTTCTTTTGAGTGAACTCTGTTTCAGGGCCACTGTATTTCTTTTAGTGCTCCAACCTCTGTGCTCAGGTCCTTTATCCATTTTGCAATCCAGATATTTGGTTTTTTTCTTCTCCCTTCTTTGTATTGGCTGTTGTTGAAAATTGTGTCTTTGTTCGGCATCCTTTGAACAGCCTGTGGGAGTCCTTTGAACCTCTGAAGTGAAACAGGAGCTTTGTCTGAGAATAGCAAAACCTGCTTTTCAACACCATCGATCCAATTCTGGCTCTGTGACAGTACATTTTTTAAGGGGACTGTCGGGTGCTGGAGGAGGCTTTACAGAAGCATCGATATTTAGAAGTAGGAAACTCTTTGTGAGAATGTTATGCAGATTTCTATTCTCGCAATGTGCTTTAACGTTATTTAAGTTTCGCTCAAGTTATCTTACGAGTTCATTGTATAAATCTAAGATAATGAGTAACTTGGTATTAGCTGAATAAACAATGGGAAATTGGCATGTTATTAAATTTCATTTTGCTAAGCCATATAGCTAACTACGTACTAGAAACCTCAAACTCTTCTGCTCCACTCTGAACTCATTCCTTTCACCCACAAAGCAACTCCTCAGTTCCTGAATGACTGGATTTGCCAAGATACACCCCTACTCTCCTCCACATCATTGCCGTGGTCTAAATGTCTGTGTCCCCCCCAAAATTCTTATGTTGAGTCTTAACTCCCAGGACAATGGTATTAGCGGGTCTCTGGGATGTGATTCAGAACCCTCAGGATTGATATCAATGTCTTTATAAAAGAGGCCCCAGAGAGCTGCCTTGTGTCCACCACGTGAGGACAGTGAGTAACTTGCCAGACCCTGAACCGGCTGCACCTTGATCTTGAACTTCCAGCCCCTGCTATGTGTCCACCATCCTGTGCTCCATCACCACCACCCTATCGATCTCTTCTGATTTACTATAACTGCCCATTCTGCAGCGTGTTCTCATTCAATTCATCTCTGATTGGTTGCCAAGAGTAGTTTATAAAATGCAAATTGGATCACTGCATCTTTGGTTAAAATTGTTTGATCCCCCCACATTGCCCTTAGGATTCAACACAGACTCCTTCCCTGCCTGCCTACCCCCAGTTCCTCATCACCACCCTCTGTTCCTTACACTCTGCTCTTCCCGGACGGATTTCTCAGTTCCTTACACGCAGGGTGTGCACTCTTGTTCCAGAACCTTTTAAAATCTGATGCTCTTCTTTCTAGAATGTTTGTGCCTGTTCAATCCTTCCTACCTGTCTCCTGAACAGCAACTGCTTACTCTTCCTCTACCAAGTCTTGTCTGATGCTCCCCAAGTCTGAGTTAGTGGTTTCTTCTAGAACCCTACACGTTCCTTACCTGTCATGATCTGTTCCCCCCTGCCCTGTATTCTAACTGCCTGTTTTTACAAGGATGCTCACCACAAGGCTCAAGGGGTAGGGCCACGTCTACCTGTTTCCCATGACCACCCCAGTGCCTAATATATTTATTGCTCATAAATATCTGTTGATGAGTAACTGTTGAAAGATGGATAGAGAATGAGACATTGCTACATGCAAGGGAGTTGTGAGAAGATTACATATTGAGAGTCCCAGAATGAGACCAGTGTCTTTCCTGCAAATTCTGGGGCCTATATGACAATAAGACAAGGCTAAATTGACTACAGTTTCATTAGCCTTATGTCCCACTAAGCACGTGAGAAAGATGGTGACGATAAGGCTTGCTCAAGATGAAGACCTGGCAGGGGAAAATGCTGGCCATTGTTAATGGTCTTGCCAAAGTCCCAGACAGGGCAGAAGCTCATTGAGGACAGTCAGGGCGCACAAGCTTGGGGAGAGATCCTGGCCAGGGTTGGTAAGAAAAGGATGGCTTTTGGGTACAGCATCACTCAAATCAGCTTCAAGAGTAGCCCATCTGGGGCTGGAGCAGTGGCTCGGTGGTTATGGCACTTGCCCGGCATGCTCAAGTACACAAGTTCAAACCCCAGCACCCACGTACACAACTAAGTGTCAAAACAACGAAAGCCATGTGAAAAACTCAATAAAAATTAATTCTCTCTATCTCTTTCTCACTGTCCTTCTCTCTTTAAAAAAAAAAAAGAGCAATCCATCTAATAGAGGAACCTCATCTGTCCTTTCTATTTAATGCATTCACATCCCTGACCTTTTCTTTGAAATGTAAGTGTGGTTTGTGACTTATTTGGGGCAAGAAGTTTTGTAAAATGTAGTTATTGATTTGGGACTTGGAGCCCCAAATTATTTTTGCAGTACAGCAAAAATAATAAAGGCTATATAGGTCTTAGTCCATTCTCTGTTGCTACTAAAAATACCTGAGGTCTGGTAATTAATAAAGAATAGAGGTTTACTTAGCTCATGGTTCTGGAGCTGGGGTCCAAGAGCATGGTACTGTTGCCCATTGGTGGGGGCCTCCTGATGCATCAGAACATGGTGGAGGGCATCAAAGGTGCAACCAAGCAAGTATGTCTGAGAGAGCTTGTTTCATAACAAAGATATTCCTTCAATGACCCACTAATCCATTAGTCCATGAATAGGTTAATTCATTCACAAAGGCAGAGGCCTCAAGACCCAATTACCTGTTATTAGCCCCACCTCCCAACCCCTCCACACCACAATGACAATCGAGCTTCAACATGAGTTTTGGGGACCACAAACCATTTTCCAACTGCAGTACCATCTTTAGTGGGTTCTGTCTGCAATCATCAAGTGAACCTTGAGTTTAAGACATTCTCAGATGATTTAGCCCTTGGAAATTTATACTAAATGTGGTCATAAGACACTTCTCCTTCACTGGGCTTCACATTTGAAATTAGTGAGAATCAGCCTTCTGCAACAAGCTGTTTGCGGTCTTCCTTCATCCTCTCTGTCCATCTGTTGATGAAACTAGTTTTTATCGCAAGACCAAAAAGGAAAAAGAAGGATTAGAATTGTCAGTATACGGCACATTGCTTTTATGACCAAAGCAACATTAAGAAAAATTATTCAAGAGGTGAATAAACTTTTCAGTCCATCATCCCAAGTCATCCTACAGTGACCTCTATTTATAGAAAATCCATTAGTGGGTTTTGGGCATGGAGCGAGGTGGTGACAGAGGTGAGGGCTTGTTTTTATTTTCTTTTTGAGAAGAAAAATCTTCCATAAAGAGTAGGGGATGAGATTCATTATTCAGTCTTTAATAGAGTAAAATATATGCAGAAAGTTTCCCAAACAGGAAGAAGCAAGGATGATAACCATAATAAGTTTATTGTATCGATAGATGCTAACCACGCTGCTAAATATTTTGCATGGATTATTTTATTTAACCCTTATAACAGCCTATGAAGTCAGGAGAATCATTAGACTGATTTGCATTGAAGAGACTGAAGCCCAGGACAGGCCTTGACGCTCTTCAAGTCTGGGTTCTTGGTAGCAAGAACCCAGGTTCGCCTGGGATTAAACTGCTGCCTCTATCAGTGTCCACAAGGTATAGCTTAGCACTGCGCTTAACAGCTATGAGATCCTGCTCCTGCACTTCAGCGCTTCAGAGTAGTGTGATGTCCATACAGATTAAATAAAATACTGAGGCCGTGTTAGATAACAGTCCATTGAAGATGTACCTGGTCGGTGACAGGTGCTGGTGGTGGCAGATGGCTCTGCTCCACAAATCCCAAAGGGACAAAGGCTGATGAAACCTTTGCATCTTCCATGTGTGACTGCTAGGGCCCCTTGGACCTAACCATCCCATTTACAGACCAGGAGAGAGTATCAGAGCAGGTGGTTCAGGGATGGGGAGGCCTCAAAAGAATACAATTTGGGGGTTGCTCTTTAAGAATACAGATGTTTCCTGGATTACCATAGTTCAATTTAGGATTTTTCAACTTTACAATGATGCGAAGGCAATATATATGTTCAATAGGTTCAGGACCTGAAGTTTTGAATTTGAATTTTACTCCAGCCTAGTGATATGTGGTCTGATTCTCCCTCAAGATGCTGAACAGCAGTAGCAACCACAGCTCCCAGTCATCCCTGCTATCATGAGGGCAACGATAGAGACACTTCAGTGTTTTTTGGATACAGGTATTCAATAAGTTGAGATGGTCAATGCTGTATTACAAATTAGGCTTTGTGTTGGATAATTTTATCTGTCAGCTAATACATGTATTTTGAGTGTGTTTAAGGAAGTCTAGGTTAAGCTAGGATATACAGTAGGTTAGATATAGTCCATGAATTTTTTTATTTACAATATTCTCAACTTATGAAAAAATTACTCCATTGTAGAGGAATATCTTTTTTCTATTTTTTAAAGAGAGAGGGACAGTGAGAGAGAGAGAATCAATTTTTATTTAGTTTCTCAGGTAGTTCCCGTTGCTCAGTCACTCAGTTGTGTACGTGGTGCTGGGGTTTGAACTCGCGTACTCGCACATGCCAGGCAAGTCCTGTAATTGCTGAGCTACCACTCCAGCCCCAAGTCAAGGACTATCTCTCAAAGTGGTCTGCTAACCTATTTTTATGGCTCCTACTAGGGCTTTATTTAATTTTTAGAATCAATTTTATTTATTTTTTCACATGGCCTTTGTACCTCCAACACTTAGCTGTGTATGTGGTGCTGGGGTTTGAACCTAGGTCCTTGCGTATGCCAGGCAAGCGCTCCAACCACTGAGCCACTGCTCCAGCCTGCCTCCTGGGACTTTAAAGGGTCCTTGCAGGGGAGGAGTCCTGCAGTCCAGGGTTCTATAGCTTCATGACAAACTCACCTCTGCAGTTTAGGTTCCATTGGCTAGACTTTGGGGATATGGCCATGTTTGGCTACAGGGTGCCCAGTCAGAGAACTATTAGTGTGGTAGCCACACATGCTCAGAGTGTTTCCAACAGTGCCCAGCATGTGGCAAGAGTTAGGAAAGTGTCAGCTGCTGTTACTCTGTTTACAGCACTGCGCAAAAAGCTCCATCTACAAAGACCAGCTGTGCCCCGAAAGCTACTTGTCCTTGCCATCGCCACCAGTATACTCCAGGAACAGGACTGGCAGCAGAGCTTTCTGAAAACAGTGGAAGCATCAGAGAAGATGTCCACAATTGGGCTGGAGCAGTGGCTCAGCAATTACAGCGCTTGCCTGGCATGCGCAAGTGCACGAGTTCAAACCCCAGCACCACGTGCACACAGAGAAGTCTCAGAGCAACTAAATAAAGTTGATGCTTGCTTTCACTCTTGCTCTCTAACTGTTCCTCTTCTCTTTTTTTTTTTTTAAATAAAGAGAGAGGGACAGTGAGAAAGAGAGAAACAACTTTATTTAGTTTTTCACATGGCCTTAGTTGCTCCAACACTTAGTTGTGTACGTGGTGCTGGGGTTTGAATCCGGGTCCTTGTGCTTGCCAGGCAAGCGCCCAAACAGCTGAGCCACCGCTCCAGCCCATGTCCCTCTCTGTTTAAAAAAAAAAAAAGTCCACAATTGAATTGGCCCTCAGCACCAAAGTGGGTATGATGAAGGGGCTCAGTGTCCCCTGAGCTTGGCTTTCTGTGGCTGCATGGTTCGTTAAGTTCATACCCAACTCCTGCAGAATTACATCCTACTCAGTCTCATGAAGTTCAATTATATTTGCGGTCCAAGGCAGCAATTTTCCACTGTTTCTTCCATATGGATGACTACATTATCATTAATTTTAGTTGATCTACTACTTATCTAGTATATAATGGACGTAAGTAGTGTTGAGCTATGGTTAGAACGTGTTATGAATGTAATCTCCCACATTGCCTTCATTGGCACATTTAGATAAGGCCTATGTGCAAATATGAGAAAATCTGTGCTCTCCTGCAGACTCTGATATTATCTCACAGATGTCGAATGCTTCCTGCCAGACTCTCAATGACAGTCTCAGCCAGGGAACTGACTCCATGTGCATGGGGCCTGTCCAGTCCCCAACCCTCCACACAAACCACCTGCATTACATCTCAGATCATCATCATTCAATCCCTCAAGGTTAAGTTAAATTGGAATTTACCCAGAAAATCCCATCCTTCTGTTAGAGGGAGAGAAAGCTTCAGGCTAGCTTTCTAAGGAGGTCTCAAATGTGCTTTGCCATTAAACACCATGTTCAGCTGCAAAATACCCCTACTCATAGAAGTCAGGATTTACACAGCTTCCCACCGAAGTCTTTGAGGATTTTATCAACAAAGTTTAGTAGGAAATGAAACTCATTTATTAGATTCAGGACACCATCAGTGTACCATCTCCTGGGGGTGAGTGTTACCTCCCTTGACCCTGGGAAGTGGTAGATGTGTTTCTGTCTTCTTTAGACTTTTGTGATTAATTGTTGTTTTAAATAGGAAGGAGGTGCAATGAAATCTACTTCCTCTCAATTATGAGGTGACTCTCATGTTTTTGAGCAAGGGTCGGTTCTTTCCAACCAGGGGTACCCTTGTCATTCTTGCAGTTTGGGGGTAAAGGAGATGCATTCCTGGTACTGTAAATTCCAATTTGAAAAAAAAATGTTCTATGGAAACTCTTCTGTAAAAGGGTTAGGAGCTTCCACTGATCCACAAAAGTCCCTTTGACCTAACGCAAAATGATGGCTCTGAAAGGCCCTAAGGGGGCTCATGTTGTTGCTAAGAGTTGGAAACAAATCTTGAGGTAATCCCAATGGAACGTCACCAAGATAAAGAGCCCCCATATAGAGGAATTGGCACCCAGCCATGGCGCCCAAGAGCAGCATAGGGTGGAGGCTGAGGGTGATGGAATCTTCTTTAATAAAGGCAAAACTTTCTACTAGAATAAAGACAAAAGTGGCCGGGGAAATTAAAGGATGGTTTGGCCACCTCTACTCTGAAGATGCCTCGTGGCTCTGACTTTTATGATGCCCTGAGTTGGGAATGGGTCCCATTCATCCACGATTGGGATATTTTCCATTCTTCAGTGAGTAACACTAGTGAGAAAAGACTAAAATTAGTACAGACTAGGTTTGGGCTCAATGGTTATCATGCTTGCCTGGCCTGCGGGAGGACCTGGGTTCAAACCCCAGCACCACATACACAACTAAGCGTCATAGCAATGAAAACCAGATGAAAAACTAAAGTTGATTCTTTCTCTCTCTCTCTCTTAAAAAAAAAAATAGAATGAGAGAGAGGGGGTTGTTTTTTCCCCCTGGCTTTGCAAAATTGGAGTCTCTGAGTATAAAGGAATAAATAATGCTAATTACTGGAAACAGAGGAGTATAATCAGTGGGCAATAGATTCCCCCCCCCCCCACTGCTTCCTGGAAGTATAGAGAAAATAACCTGTCACCAAATTCTACATTTTGGCCAAAAGATAGATAAAAAGATAAATTCGATCAGAATATTGCTACTTTAATCATTATCACACATGTGGGTTAGTTTAGCTCAGTGTTCTTGTTGGGGACAATTTTGCATCCCAAGGGACATTTAGAAATGTCTGGAGATGATTTTGATTGTCAAGATTGTATGTGTGAGGGTGCAATGGTATCTAGTGGGTAGCAGCCAGGGGTACTGCTAGACGTAACCAAAAGGCACAGGATGGTTCCCAAATAAAACGTCTAACATGTCAATAGTAACAGGGTTGAGAAATTTTCGTAGGCTTAAGATCATGAAACTACTCAGAAATCTTTCTTTTGATTTTGGCAAACTATTAAACATCATGTTAAAATTATCAGGCAGCGTTGATCTTCTGATTTGTATCCCTTTTTTAAAAAGCAAAAACAAAACAACAAAGATGAGTTTTTGATCTTTGAACACATGTAAATCACAGATGATTTGATTTTATTTTTCCAGTGTAGCTCATTTAGATGCAAGTAAGATTCAGCTTTCTCTTGTGATGAATCCCATTCAACTGGGTTTAACATTAACACCACCACCACCACCTGGCACTGAGTTTTAAACCTGTTATTATTTCTGACCTATATTTAGACCATTGATTATACTGATAACTTGAAATGAATCATGCCCAAATAGGAAGCCAGTGACAGTGGCCAACTTTGGCAGATGGCCCTGAAAGGCTAGTTTTCAACTCAAAACAGATGTAATGTTGAGGTCAACTGAGGTTTTTCCCTTTGATGTAAAAATATGGTTTCACATATTTCTATTTTTTCTGATTAGCATTTTTGTATTTCTAATTAGCCCAATTTCATGACCTAGACAGTTTAGATTCTTTTTACCAAAAATGAGTGAGCAAAAATCACAAAAGTTGGTAAAAGGTAGTGAAATGGAGGAGGTGTTATTAGTTTATTAATTTGCAACTGAGAGCAAAGGATTCAAGTCTTTGAAAAGTTTAGAAGATGGTGAGATGTGCAGAGAAATTCAAGTAAATCGCCTTTCTCCAGAGCAATAAATAAATAAATAAATAAATAAAATTATTTACTCCTCTGGTAAGGAGAACGGTGAGGCTGCCTTGAAGTGGATGGAAGAAGAGGTGGCCCAGTATTCTGAGTGCTTGGAGCCTTTGGGCATGTGCTTTGTCCATATCTGAATTTCCTTTTTAAAGAAGGACTTGAAGTGCTTGGAGAGCCACGAAGATAACTAAACAGATTGATATGATACCTATGAGACACATAGGAATCAGGTTGTTCATTCTGGAAAAGACCCTACTTGTGGTCTTAGAGGAAATGAAATGTTGACAGATAGATGTGCTGTGTATGAGTTTCTTCTTGCTGCTATAACAAATTGCTACAAGCTCATCGGCCTACAAGCAACACAAATTCGTTGTCTTCTTGCTCTTTGTGTCAGAAGTCCAAGACAGATTCCTCTGGGCTAAATTCAAGGGGTTGATCTGAGTGCCTTCCTTCTAGGGATTACCTCCATTCCTTGACTCACAGCCCACCTCCATCTTCAATGCCTGCAATCACATCATTCTGACATTGCTTTCTCCACCTCATCTCCTTCTCTGACTCCTGCCTCCCTCTTGGACTGATAATGACCTTGTCATTACCTGGGACCCACCTAGATAATCTCCTAAGTAGGTGCTGTCATTCCTGTTTCATTTGTAGAAAAGTACAGCTCAGAACTTTACTGTTATCCACATCCCCTTCTTTTCAAGAACAATGAATAATGGCATAAAATAGCTTTATCCTGAGTTTTCAGTCATTCTTGTAATGGACCAGCAATGACCCCAGAACAAACAAACAACAAAAAATACAAAAACAAAGACAAAACCTGGGCTCTTAAAACAGAGTTACTTTTTTCCTGTTAAACAACTATCAATTTAAACTAAAACTTGTGTGAGCAGAAATGGTGTCCATTTTTGTCTTATCTTTGCTTTTCTTTTGAGATCTCATGGACATGCAATATTGACCCATATTTAAAGTATATGATTTGATAAAATTGGACATATATATACACCAATGAAATGACTCCCAAGTCAAAATAATGATCACTACTGAAAGTGGAGTATCCCCCTGGGCAGACACTGATCTGTTTCCTGTCACTATACATTAGTTGGCATTTTCTGGAATGGAATATAAGAGGAATCATACAGCATGCAGCACAATCTTTTTTCTTCTTTTGTCTTAACTCCTTTTGTTCAACATAATGATTTTGAGATCTATCCATGCTGTCCTGTGTATCCCTGGTTCCTGTCTTTGCATTGCTTAGTGGTATTCCATTGTCTATTCAGTCCCTACTGAATGGGCATTTGTGTTGCTTCCAGTTTGGGGCTATTATGGGCAAAGAGCTTAAGCATTTCTGTGCAGGTCTTTGTGTAGACACACACTTTCTCTTCTCCTGGGGTAATCACCTATTTTGGGAATGACTGGGTGGTGTGGTGGGTATGTTCAGCTTGTTAAGAAGCTGCCAAACTGTTTTTCTTTTTTTTAATTTTTTATTTTTTATTAGTTGAATATGGACTTACAATTGAGGGGGAATCATTACCAAGCAATCAAGAACAAATGCATATTCACATAGTTAGCCAAGGCTGATGCCATTCCATGGTTTCCCTTCTTGGATTCCCCATGGTTCCTTGTTTCCCCCAGTTGAACCCCTGTGCTAAATGGAGTTCTCGTGGAGGTCGGAGATTTCCCTCTGAGTTGATTTTCCCCCAAACTCCCTTTCTCCAGTCTTCCTAATCCCTCCCCTGTTCCTGGTCCCCTCCCTATGTCTCCAGGTATCCTAGGCAAGGTTCTCCCTGTTTGTGTAAAAATTTATACAGGTTGAAGTTATTATTACCTCGGCCAACTATCATACTGTTTCCGGTTGTATTCTAGCTTCCTAGAATGAGAGAAAACATTTGGCCCTTGAGTCTCTGAGATTGGGATATTTCACTCAGCATAATGTTTTCCATCTCTATCCATTTGGCTGCAAAAGCCATAATATCGTCTTCTCTAATGGTCGAGTAGTATTCCATTAAATATATGTATCAAAGTTTTTGAATCCACTCATTGAGTGAGGGGCATCTGGGTTGGTTCCATAATCTTGCTATAGTAAATTGAGCTGCTAAAAACATTGATGAAGCTGTATTGCTATAATATGCTGATTCTAACTCTTTTGGGACGATACCCAGGAGTGGGATAGCTGGGTCATAAGGTGGTTCCAGCCCTAATTTTTTTTCTTTTTTTTTGTGTGCTTTTTTTTTATCAGAAGAATATAGAAATACAGTTGAGGGGGAAACATTATCAAAACAGTAGGAGTCTTCACACTGCTTTCCAGAGTGGCTGAGCCAGTTTGCAGACCCACTAGCAATGTGACAGTGTTCCTCTTTTCCCACAGCCCCTCCAGCATCTGTCATTATTCATATTCTTCATTTTTTGCCACTCTAAAAGGAGTGATGTGAAATCTCAATGAAGTCTTGATTTGCATTTCTCTTATTGCTAATGATGTAGACATTTTCTCATATATTTATGGGCTTTCTGGACTTCCTCTGCTGAGAAGTTTCTTTTTAGTCCCGTAGCCCATTTGTTGATTGGATTATTTGTGGTTTTGGTGTGCCAGGCTCTTTTTCAAAGTCCTGTACCATTTCAGTTTCCCACCAGCAGAGAATGAGGGTCCCAGTGACTCTGCATTCTCAACTACACTTGGCGTCATCAAATTTTTAAATTTGAGCCACTCTAAAGGTAGGTAGCAGAATCTTGGAGTGGTTTGATATGGTTTAAGTGGGAAGTGTTCCCCAAAAGCTCATGTGTGAGACAATATAAAACTTTTCATAGGTGAAATGATTACATCATGACAGGTGTGACCTAGTCAATGGGCTGATCCACTAGGTGGTAACTATCAGCAGGTACGGTGTGACTAGAGGAAGCAGGTCACCAGGGTGTGCCTTTGCGGTCTATATTTTGTCCAAGGTGGGGTCAGCACTCTCTCTGCTTCCTGCTTGCCATGTCCTGAGCCATTTTCCTCCGTGATGTTCTGCCTCATCTTGGACCCAGAGCTATGCAATCTGCTGAGGGTGGAAACTGTGAGCCAAAATACACTTTCCCTCCTCTACATTGTTCTCGTCAGTTCTTTTGGTCACAACAGCAAGGACAACAGCAAAAGCTGACTAAAATAGGCTTTAATCTGATTTTCTTTAATGACTAACGATGTTGATCATTTTTATGTTATTTTATCACGTGTTTCTTGTGAAATGTCTATTCAAATCTTTTTCCATTTTTATCAAGTCATTGTCGTATTATTGCAATTGAGAGTGTTTTCAAAGCATATTCTAGATAAAAATCCTCTATCAGATATGAATTTATAAATGTTTTCTCTAGGCCTATGGCTTATCTGTACATTTTCTTAATAGTGTCTTTCAAAGAACAGAAGTTTTAAATTTTGATTAAATCCTATATGTCAGGGCTGGATCGGTGGCTCAGCAGTTACAGTGCTTGCATGGCATGGAGTTCAAACCCCAGCACCTCATACACAATGAAGTCTCTGAGCAATGAAAGACACATGAAAAACTAAATAAAGTTGATTTTCTTTCTCTCCCTCTCTCCTTCTCTCCCTCTCTCTCTCTCCCTCTCACTGTCCCTGTCTCTTAAAAAAAAATCCAATGTGTCAATCGATTTCTCTTATGGATTGTGATTTTTGTTGTTGTATTTATGAAATCTTTGCCTAACCACATTTTTTTTGCTTGTGAACGTTCATCTGTTCTAGCATTATTAGTTGAAAAAAACTATGCTTTTCCACTGAATTTCCACTTTTGTTGAACATCAATTGACCATATATTTATGAGTCTGTTTCTAGATTATACTCTGTTCAATGATCAATTTTCCATCTTTTCACCAATACTAGAGTGTCTTAGTAACAGTGGTTGTGTATCTAAAAATCAGGAACTCCAGTTTTTTTTTTTTTAAGATTGGTTTGGCTATTTTAGGTACTTTGCATTTTCTTGTATTTTGGAAATGGATTCTGTTTTTCTACCAAAAGATAAGCCCTGTCAGATTTTGATTGTATAGAATATATAGATCAAGTTGGGGAGATTTGACATAAAGTATTGATCATATTGAATCTTCCAATTCATCAAACACAGTACAGTATATCTCTCATTTTATTTTGTCTCAGCACATGTTTTAGTCAACTTTTTCACTGCTGTGACCAAAATACCTTACAAGAACAACATAGAGGAGGAAAATTTTATTTGGGGGCTTAAAGTTTCAGAGGTCTCAGTCCATAGATGATCTTTTCCATCCCTTAAAGCCCAGGTAAGGCAGGACATCGTGGTGGAAGAGTGGTGGAGGAAAGAGACTCAGGACGTAGCCACCACGAATCAGAAAGACTAAGCTCAGCTCAGAAAATATGTACCCCAAAGGCGAACCCCCAAAGACCCGTCTCCTCTATCCACACCCTCCCTGCCTTTAGTCTCTCCGCAGTAAATCCCTATCAGAGGATTAACACACTGGTCGGGTAGAGGCTCTCATAACCCAATCATTCCACCTCTAAACTTTCTTGCGTTGTCTCACATGTGAGCTTTCTGGAAACACCTCATAAGTAGACAATAACAGCAGCATTTGTTAGGTTTAAGTGTTCAGAGTTGTCCTTCCTGAATTTCCAACTCTGTCTCAAGTCAGAGAGATCTCCAGGCTCAGACTGGATTCTTCCCCTTGGCCTGCAATAACGGAGACAAGAAAAGGCCTCACCTTATTTGTCCCTGCCTCTTGGGGTTCACTGTTAAGTTTTGCCTGCTGTCTAATGTTTGAAAGCTGTTGTTTCTGATTTAAGTTTTTTTTCTGTAGATGAGAGAGGAAATCTGGTTTCTTATTACACATTCTTTCTCGGAATCAACACCCCCACCTCACCTTTTGCTTTCAATAGCAGACTTCCCTCTACTCAGATATTTACGCAAATCAGATCCAAAGCAGTTCTGTCATGGTTAATATTCCTAGCCCAAATGGCTGATTTATAACAATACTAAATGGTCAATCTGCCAGGCATTGAAAGACAGTACAATGTAGTAGAATCTATTCAATGGTGAGTCAGTTAAGGATAAAGAATGATAATTACCCTCATTATTATTAAACATCGCAATGCAAACTAAAGCCACAAAAAAGGCTCTCACACTTCCTACATTGGCAGTTAATTTAAGTTGGATAACAGTAATGTGGAAGAAGATGTAGAGCAATTGAATTTTCATTCACTGCTGGTGAAAGCCAAAAATCGATATGACCACAGTGGAGACCTTGGCATTACCAGAATCAATTCAGGTTATTTAGAAAAGAGGGCCTGGGCAGAGCTGCTCAGCTTAGTGGGAGGTGTTTGGATCGTGGGCGCAGAGCCCTTGAGAATGGATTCATGTCATTATCTTGGGAGTGAGTTGGTTACCCTGAAAGCCAGCAGTTAAAGCAAGTCCTCCTCTTGAACTCAGTCTCTTCTGCACCTGCTCACCTACCCTTCTGCTTCTCTGCCATTAAGATAACACAGCCCAAAGGTGCTTGACAGACATCAATGCCATGCCCTTGTGTTTCCCAGACTGCGGAACTGGGAGTCAAGTAAACTCATTTTCTTTATAAATTATTAGTCTGTGGTATTCTGTTACAGCAACAAAAAATGGATCAAGATGATGTCCTTGGGGCTGCAGCGGTGGCTCAGAGGTTACGGCGCTTGCTTGGCATGCGTCAGGACACAGGTTCGAACCCCAGTACCACATATACAATGAAGTGTCTGAGCAACAAAAGCCACATGACAAACTAAATAGAATTGTTTCTTTCTCTGCTTCTCACTGTCCCTCTCCCTTAAAAAAAAAAAAAGAAGATGATGTCCTTATTGAGGCTGATGACCATGACTGTCAAGTGCATCCTGACAGGGTATTTGAAGGGAGCCTCCAGCACAGATAAACTAGGGAGGGATGCATTCAGGTGGCAGGTGAGAAGACAGGGCCAGGGAGGTTAGGATGTGGCTGGCCTGTTGTGGGAATGGTGCTCATGTATAATAGTAAATGAAGAAAGGAGGGGACAGTTGGGTTGGAGATGGTAAAGGCATTAGTTTCAAGGTGGTCATGGGGCAGTGGTGGAAACCGAATGGGTAGGCTGAGGGGAAGAGCTGCTGGTACTTACTCAAGGGAGTTTTAAGAGGAGGCCTAGGGTGTGGCCTAGGCCTAGGGTAAAGTGGATCATGCACAGTGAGGGGATGAGGACACCAGTGGTCCAGAAGGAGTGTTCATGTTATCATTGAACCCACCGAGGTAATGGACAGGTGGCCTGTGAACAGGGTGCTGAGAGGTAGTGACCCAGGGGTCAACAAAGTGCATTGAAGGCATGAGCTTCAAACAAGCAGTCACAACCTCCTTCCTCCGTCACTCAAGGTCATTGTACCATAAGAGGTCTACAACTAAGGTCATCCACTGAAGAGTGCACCCTCGTACATGCCTGTGATTAAAGAGATTCAAAAGAAATATATGGTGGCTAAATATCAAATGGTAAAGTGCAAGCTAAATTCTGTGCTGGGCTTGCAGACACAGGCGTAGATGAAGAGCCCTCTTCTCAGGGGATCCAGAGTTGTGAACACAACTGATGTATTAGCAAACGAATTCCAAAAAGAGCTAGATGTCACCGTAGAGCTGCTCTCCAAAGAGAGCAGAGAGAGGAACTTATCTTTGAGGGGGGAGCAGGAGAGCTGGTGATAGGTTCTGTAGGAAAGCATTCTGGGCTTGAGAAAACACCAGATGGGCCTCAGTGACTTGAGGACTGGACAAATAGGGGTGTCCGTAGGGCTCTTTGGGATCCCTCTGCACCTCCCTGTTGGGGCTGATGGGGCTAAAAGAATAAGAAGCATCAAAAAGATGGGGCTGCAGCGGTGGCTCTGCGGTTACGGCGTTTGCCTGGCATGTGGGAGGTTGTGGGTTCCAATCCCAGCACCACGTACACAGCAAAGTGTTTGAGCAATGAAAGCCACATGAAAAACTAAATAAAACTGATTCCCTCTCTCTCTTGCCCCCCTCTCTCTCACTGTCCCTCTCTCTTATGAAACCATTTTGATGTTTCAGTAGTAGAAATCCCCAACTGAGCATAGTTTCTTGGACACCAGAAGTAATTTCATTGCTGAGTCTTAAGATAACCAAGTTTACAAGAGAGGTGGTAAATCAGACTTTTAAAAAGATCGATAGTTCAAACACACCTAGGACTGCTGTGTTTATCTTCATGAGGAATCTGAATTAAGTAGGCTTCTGTGGTATGGATCAAGTAATGTGTAATTTTTCTTGGGAAGCGTGGGGGTTTTGATGATAACAAGTAGCATTAGAGAAAATCTAAGATTAAAAAAAATCACAGAATGAGGATTAGAATCTTCCTTGTATAATCAGCATTTCACACGCTCTGTTGGTAGTTAACTAATAGAGCTTTAGTTGCACGTGATGCATTCCAAGCAGTTTTTATTGAGACAGAATATTAATTAGTAGCATGACTGTACAAAGTCCAATTTTTTCTAATGCAAAGTGTTTGCAAAATATTTTTATTTACTTCATAGATCAGCCATGGTTCAGTACAGGTTGAGCATCCCACATCTGAGAATCTGAAATCTGAAATGCTCCAAAATCCAAACTGTCGGTTTCATAAATGGATGAGAAAATGCCAACCCCCTACAGACCTCCAAGTTGGACTAAGAACCCTTCTCACCATCGGATTCGCAGTAGAAAATATAAAACTTAGCTCTTTGGGTTTTCCATTATTATTACAATCTATTATATGTGAGAATAAATCGAGTGAATTAATTGTTATACATTTGAAAATGCATCTACATTCTCTTTCATATCTCTACCTTTTTATCACATGTAAGGTATCTTTGCTAACATGCTTTGAATTTTAAAAGCTCAGAGTTTCTCAAAGTGAACAGTTCTTTGAGAGTCCTTAATCTGAAAGAACTCTGCTTTCTCTAACTTGTCAGGAGTTAACAAATCCTGGAAAATAAAATCAGCAATGAATTACAAATAAATTCTCTATTCTTTGGTAGCCAGAACATAATGCTCACATTTTAAAATGATTTTAATTCTAATAATGTTTACTAACTCTGGATGGATAAATGGATGGATGGATGAATAAATAGAAGGATGAATGGATGAAACTAAGTTTCTAAAAGATATGCATATGTTTAGAGACAAGAATCAGGAATCTCTGATGGACTGGGGAACTGCCTTGTGTCCTAGACCAAGGAAGTAGCTCATGCATAGTGTTCGATTGGTGCCTGCAGGGTAATATTTAAGTATAAGGGATAAAGTGTATGCAGATAGAAAATGAAAATAACAATTTCAATGATGCTTTGGAGAATTGGAATAGCTGGTGAAAGGTACAGCCATATAGCTTTCTTGTCAGGTGAAGGAATGAATTCATGTGTTTTCATCACTCTTGCTGGGGACAGGGGTGTGGGAGAGGGACAGGAACAATTTGTGCAATTGCCCTTCAGATACTTAGTGCAATGAATACTGATAAATATCTTGCAAAGGAATCTGAGATCATACAAAACATAAAGGGCCATTTCCCAAGGAACTCGCATTCTTTTTGACTTGCCAGCAAGTCTTAAAAGTTGGATCTGGGGCCCAGAATGAAGCAGTCTAGGCATTTTTGTGAATGGAGGAGTGGATTCCTTTTCCTGTACACAGTAGCATAACTGACATTTTTTTCCCCTTCTTAATAAAGACTTCCAACCCCTTGGCCTTTAGAGCTGACCTTCTAAAAGACAGTACACTGATTCTTGCATAATTATCACCTGTTTGGCTACATAAGTACCCTATTTGGACTCATACTTCTAGATAGAAGACACGCCCCTGAGAAGCCCAGGATCTGAACAGTTGAGCTGGAAGTAGCCGTAGGGGTCCATGACATTCCTTCAGTTTTCAGTGTGAACTGCAGAGGGAAGACAGTACTCTGAGTAAACATCCATATGTCTATTATTAGGTAAGAGATTAATAATTGACCTATTTAGGAGGCAGGGAGAATGCTGGGGAATGATGTTGGCCAAATTATGTTGTTACATTGTGTGCATGTACAAATTTGTAAGAACAAATCCCATCAGTATGTACGACTATAGTGCACCAATAAAAATGTGGACAAAAACAAGTGATCTATTAAAGTCTGTCTGGGAGAATATAAAGGGGACGTTATCAGCATTCATTAGGTGTTATTACCTTGTGTTAAACAATTTTCCAAGTTGAGCGTGGTGGGATGCACTTGCGGTCCCAGCTACCCGGGAGGCTGAGGCAGGCAGACGGTTTGAGTCCACCAGGTTGAGACCAGCCTGGGCAACATTGAAAAGAGAACAACTAAAAAAAAAAAGAATGTTTTCCTATTCCCAGGGCATATAAGAGTTTTCATTTCTGAGCCTTTATGATGACAACTAAAAATTAGCAGCAAGATAAGTATGCAGGGCCAACATAACACCTTGAGCATTTCAAGACCTTTGACTTCCTTCGATTTCAAATGTGACAGGGGAAAAAAAAATCTATGAACAATACAAATGATCAGTAGTTTCAGGCAATCACCTGACAAGCATGTCCCCAGCATGCTCCCATTTCATTACTGTGATATATGAAAGAACACAAAGAAGACCAGAAGGGAGCTTGGCAGACTGAAGGGAGTGTAGGGAGAAGAACACAGAACAGAAGGACCAGGCAGAAGCCAGGTGGGGTGGCCCTGGTAATAGCAGTGATGGCTACAATTGAGCACTGATTGGGAGGAACCAAGTGATTACTAAATGTCTACTAGCGTGTATTTTTTTTTTTTTTTTGAGATTGAGGGACAGTGAGAGAGAGGAGAGAGACAGAATTTTTATTTAGTTTTTTCACATGGCTTTCGTTGTTCTGACACTTTGTTGTGTACGTGGTGCTGGGGTTTGAACTCGTGTACTCGCGCATGCCAGGCGAGCTCTGTAACCTCTGAGCCACTGCTCCATCCCCTCCACTAGCGTTTTTAATCATCACGGTCATCTATGGAATATGTACAGTTATGATTCTGTTTTACAGCTGAGTAACTGAGTCCCTGTGTCACATGACTTGCAAGTGGGGAATCCAGGAGAGCAACTGGGGACCCAGGACCCTAGCGCCTAACGCTTGCATTCCTCCTTGCTAGCTTGGGGTGAGGGTGGTTATTCTAGGATTTTATTCTAAGAGTCATGCACATGGTAGGAAGGAGAGGATGCTCTTGCTTTGTGACCATCACAAAGCTTCCATGTGAGAAGGTGATGTTGAGGCAAGGATTTGCCAAAGCTTCCTCCCCGCTGTCATTTGCACTAGCCTCCCCCTCCCCCTTGCGAATCAAAGTTGGCTTTTCTTCTGAGGTCAACTTTTTTTTTTTTTTTGCATGGTCACTCTTATGCGCAGTCTCTCCCATGCCCCACCGCTAAGCGATCTTCCTGCCCAGCCCTTAGCTGTCCTCCTTTTTTTTATTTTTTATTTATTAGATGTATATAGAGATACAATTGAGGGGGAAACATTATCAAATAATCAAGAACCAATGTATATATACTTAGTTATCCAGGGCTAATGCCATATCATGGATGCCCATCTTGGGTCCCCCCTGTTGCTGTTTCCCCCAGAAGAACTCCTGAGTTAAATGGATATCTTGTGGAGGACAGAGATCTCCTTCTGAGATGGTTCCCCCATATTCCCACTCTCCAGTCTCCTAGGAGTTCTTCCTACAAACCACCCTGTCCCCCTCGCTATGCCTCCAAGTATCCTAGGGAGTCATCTCCCTGTTGTGATAGGAATCATACAATTTGAAGTTACTGTTTGCTTAGCCATCTAACATACTGCTTCCCCATGTATTCTAGCTTCCACAGATGAGAGAAACCATTCGGCCCTTCAGTCTCAGAGCTTGGGAGACTTCACTAAGCATATTCTTTCCATCTCCATCCATTTGATTTCAAAAGCCATAATATCATCTTCTCTAATGGCCGAGTAGTATTCCATTGTATATATGTACCAAAGTTTTTGTATCCACTCGTCAAGTGAGGGGCATCTGGGTTGGTTCCATAATCTAGCTATAGTAAATTGAGCTGCTATAAACATTGATGAAGCCACATCACTATAATATGCTGAGTCTAACTCTTTTGGGAAAATACCCAGGAGTGGGATAGCTGGGTCATAAGGTGGTTCCAGCCCTAATTTTTTGAGGATTCTCCACACTGCTTTCCATAGTGGCTAAACCATTAGCTGCCCTTCTTATATCGCAGTTCTTCCTGTTGACACCTTACCCTATTCCACTGTCAAGCCTTTTAAGGGTCGATGCCTGGTTGCCTGGTGGCCCTGAATGACCACCAGGCTACCAGGCCTACTGGTCATTTTTGTTGAATGACTCTGATCAGGGCCTGTCTGGAAAAAGGGAAGAATGCCCTGGGCTGCCTGCTCATGGCTCAGCCTGTCTTTCTGGGTGATGCTTGCCCGTATAGGAGGGATCTGCTTGGTGTGTGGCAATCTTGTCTGTAGTTAGTAGCTGGGGCACTGGGGGTGACCCACTGACCCATGGGTGGGATCAGTAAACAGTGCCTAGCTGTGCGATCTTGCAGGGAGTTTCTAAGGCTAAAGATTTCTTTAGTTTTAAATTTTGGAAGAAAGGGCTGGGGATGCAGTTCAGTGGTAGGGTACTTGCCTAGCATGCTCAGGGTTCAATTCCCAGGACTGCCAAAAAAAAAAAAAAAAAAGAATCTTAGAAGGTATCCTGAGGGATATTAGTATTAGTTGTAAGGATTAAATTAAATACTATATGTGCTTGATACATGGTGATGCTTGCTAAACATTTTTTAATATCATTATTCATGTGCACATGACCCTCTCAGAAAGGGCAAAATACTTCTCCTTTGAGGTTTTTTCGGTTGGTTTTGTTTTTGTTTTTTGTTTTTGTTTTTTTTTTTTTTGAGAGAAGGACAGTGAGAGAAAGAGAAAGATAGACAGAATCAATTTTTATTGAGTTTTTCACATGGCTTTCATTGCTCTAACACTTAGTTGTGTACGTGGGTGCTGGGGTTTGAACCCGTGTACTCGGGCTTGCTGGGCAAGCCACGTCACCTCCGAGCCATAGCTCCAGCCCCCCATCCTTTGAGGTTTGAAGGATAAGTAGGAAGTTCTTAGGTTATAGATGAATGAAAAAGTCTACTCTGAAGGACTGGGCTGCAAAACATGGGGGTCATTTTGCAGGGACAGGAAGAAGTGATCCCTTTGCTCACCAATCATAAGTGTCACATGGTGTTGTTCCTGTGTCCTTGTCTGTGTCTGGATTCCCCTTTTAATAAGGAGACAAGTCATATGGTAAGGGGCCTACCCTGATAACATCATGTTAACTAATTACATCTGCAACAACCATATTTCCAAATAAGGTCACAGTCTAAATTATGAGGGCTCAGTACTTTAATGTCTGAATTTGGGGGGACATAATTTAATTCATAACAGATGGGCTGTTGAACACACAGTCTCACAGATGTTACCTGAGAGTTCCTGCCCAGTAGTGCTGAACTACAATTTGTACTTTAGCCTAATGTCTAGGTGACTCCGACATACCTGAAGATAAGAGAAGCATTTGTCTCTTCCCCTTTCTGGGAAGGATTATGGTAGCATGAATCAAGATTCGTAGGTTGGGGGCTGGAGCAGTGGCTCAGCAGTTGAAGCGCTTGCCTGGCCTGGGCAAGGCACGGGAGTTCAAACCCCAGCACCACATACACAACTAAGTGTCAGAGAAACAAAGACCAGTTGAAAAAAATAAATAAATACAATTGATTCTCTCTTTCTCTCTGCTTCAAAAAAAAAAAAGATTCTTATGGTGATTATAATTCTTGAGTTTCATTGCATAGAAGCATATCCTAAGAAATCTTTTAAAACATGGACAAAAATGATGTATAATAAGATGTTGATTACAGGTTATCGTACTTGGTTATGAAGCATTGCTGTACATAAGCATTACTTCCTACCATTTTTCAGTGGAAAATTGTTCTAATT
The DNA here is from genome assembly GCA_004027875.1 of Aplodontia rufa. Taxonomy (NCBI): domain Eukaryota; kingdom Metazoa; phylum Chordata; class Mammalia; order Rodentia; family Aplodontiidae; genus Aplodontia; species Aplodontia rufa. The sequence goes on from PVKS010028659.1 coordinate 23,159, forward strand.
CAGGTGAAATATGACTTATAGATGTTCTTGTGTGAAATGACTTCTGAGTTCTAAACAAGATTGTAAAGGAATTTCTGGAAAAAAAACTTATTGGTAAATTTGGTACTTATAGCAAACAAATCATTGGATTGAAGAATTAACTAAGGAAAAATTATAATTATGCTTATTGCAATAATGATGCAAATATTATATAAGAAAATGTCCCCTTTTGGAGAGGATGGTAAATTATTAAGGGATAAAATGACATGATGACTAAAGTGCTGTTTATAGTTGGAAATATTCACAATCCAAAGTTTGAAAATGCAATCACCTAAAGTATTTAAAATTAATTCTCTCAGGCTTTCTCATGACCGACATGTCTCCTTGTTAGTTTTTTTGGTCAAAGAATACTTTGGCAGCCTATTGAGCTGTTTCTTAGCTTTTAATAAAATCGTGTATATTTCCCCCTGACTGTTTCTATTGCTATCTGATGACCTTCTTTAACAGAAAGACCAGGTGGGTTCAATGGCACTGGTGGGAGGAGAGCCTTGCTCTAAGGGTCAGGGTCATAATTCATGGATGTTACTTGGGCTTCCTGTCATTTTCCTTTCAGGTTAATTTTCCGTGGGATTGTTTCATTTTTGACACTTGGATTTTTATGGTAAAAGCCATGTTTTGTTAGCAGAACAAGGCCTGTCGTTTCTAGATGGTGACTTATATAAGTCTTGGCAAGAAAGGCCCTGGAAGCCAAAAACAAAAAACAAAAAAAAAAACCAAAAAACCAAAATTGGCTAGAAAGGCAGGAGATTGAAAGTTTAGGGCCAGTCTCTGCAATTTAACAAAACCCTGTTTCAAAATAAAACATTAACAAGTCACGGTGATGAACTCTTGTAGCCCCAGTGGTTCAGGAGGATAAGGCCAGCCATAGCAACTTAGCAAGGCCCTAAACAACTTAGCAAGACCCTGTCTGAAAATAAGATATATAAAAAAGGCTGGGGATATGGCTCAGTGGTTAAGCACCCTTGGGTTCAATCCCTGGTACCAAAAAAATAATTAATTAATTAATTAATTAAAATTAGATAAAGTGTAATGTTATACAACCTAAGGCATTTGTAGAGATGTATTAGGAAGGAGGGGGGAGGAATAAGGGTGGGTAAATGGGGGGTTCTTGGGGGTAAATCTGATTTTCAGAATTTATATATATATTATATAATTTCATTAGAAGCTTGTTTGATTGTTCAACAAATAAATTTCCGAATTTAAAAACAAAAACAAAAAAAATTAAAATTAAAAGAACTGGGGATGTAGCTCAGTGGTAGAGCACCCCTGGTTTCAATCCCCAGTATATACACACACACACACAAAGACTAATTTTCATTTCAAAAATATTCAGAGGAGGGCTGGAGCAGTGGTGCAGTGGTTGGAGTGCTTTCCCGACATGTGTGAGGATCTCGGTTCAAACCCCAGCACCACATATACAACTAAGTGTTGGAGCAACAAAGGCCAGATGAAAAAATAAATAAAATTGATTATTTCTGCCCTATCCCCCCCATTCTGTCCCTCGGTCTCTCTTAAAAAAAATTTGGAGGATGTAAGTTAAAGCCTTATCAATTTACCTTTCACTGAGAAGTACTAGCTGGACTGTGCATCCGAAGAAAATCCTTGCTTCAAAGTACACATAAATATAAATGAAATTTCCGGGATAACCCTGCCTTTGAGTTTCCTTTCTCTCCCTGAATCTCTATTAGCAGGTGATTTATCAAAAGCACAGATACAAGGAGGTGTGGTGGCACAGGCCTGTAATCCCAGACACTTGGGAGGCCGAGGTAGTAGAATCACTAGCTCGAGTCCAGCCTCAGCAAATTAGCAATCCCCTGAGCCACCTAGTAAGGCTCTGTCTCAAAAATAAAAAATAAAAAGGGCAGGGGATATGGTTCTGTGTCTAAGCACCTTTGGGTTCAATCCTCAGTACAAAAAAAAAAAAAAAGAAAGAAAGAAAAAGCACAGAAAGGATCATGTCACAGGTCTTGAGGACAGATTCCAAACTCCTAAGCAAGTCATCTTGTGACTATGTCCTCTTGGTTTCATTTCTTATCGCTCTCTGCCTATCTTGTTTCTCCTCTGGTCATAGTGAATTACTGACTAACTACGTCCAAAAAGAGGATCTACAAAAGAAGCCACAAAAAACACTAATCACACCTCACCGGTCCTCCCTCCAGCCCATCACCGGTCCTCCCTCCAGCCCATCACTGGTCCTCCCTCCAGCCCATCACCGGTCCTCCCTCCAGCCCATCACTGGTCCTCCCTCCAGCTCATCACAGGTCCTCCCTCCAGCCCATCTCAGGCTGACCCAGCCCTCCTTTGCTACCAAATGACCATTGATCCCAACAACCCTCCCAGCAGCCACTCTTCCTGAAGGGCTCACCCAGTACCCCTCCCTGGACGGTCAATCATGATTCACAAAATTTCCCTGGTCCCCATCATGACAAAACCTAGATGATTTTTTAAAAAGTTGATTATTTTTAGAGATAACTTAAAATCCAATGATGTTTTCTTTGTTGACTTTTGTCCTCCTTCACCTCTGAAGACCACTGCCGACCTGTTCTTTGTTGCCGGTCCCCTCAGCTCCACGGGGATTTGGAGGCTACACGAAGTGTGTTGTAGGAGGGGGTGTGGTGTAAGCCAAAGTGATGAGAATTTTGGTTCTGAAGCCACTCAAGTAAAATGACACGAAGCCCATTCCCAGTCTCTCTGTCCCCTGGCCGGATTCAGGGGGTCTCGTGCATCTTCCTTAGATGCTCCTGCAGTCCTTCTGTCCTTAGCCTTGTGTTTCTGGTTTATTTTTCCTCTCTCTGCCTGGGGGACTCCTCCTTGTTATGTGGGTTACATCCAAGGCGACTATGGAGCTAGTTTCTGCCACACTGGTAGCTTTCCTTTCCTTCTGGGACATTGCCCTGTCGCCCTGAGAGGCAGTTGCTGCTCACCCTGTTTCCCCGCAGCAAAAGTTTTTTATCAGAATCCAAAAATGGGTTCTTCCCACTTCTGACTTTACCCTGCTTATCGCACCCATTT
>PVKS010028660.1:0-26185 GCA_004027875.1 Aplodontia rufa
GTATTCAACCTGCAAAGACATTGAAAACAAAGCCAAGATCAGCTGGGAGAGACTCTTCAGTGGTACCAAGTGAACATAGTGAAAAGGCTTTTAAGAAAAAGTGACTAAGGTCAAATAATGGGAACATTTTTATTGAAGTAACTATTGTTGTTTTAATGTATTTTATGTACTAGGGCTACCAGTGCACCATGCTGTACCCAGAACTAAATTTGAACACTTAAATCATGGTCTATGGGATTAAGCAATAGAAATTAACCCTGCATCCATTTCCATTCTAATTTAAAAGATCAAATTTAACATGTTTAATTAACTTTGTTGTTTCCAAGTAAGAGTCAACACAAGCCAGCTAAAATTAATAAAATGCTGTCAATAAAACTCAAAGCTTTAAAAGAAAATTGAGAGATTGAGAGGAAAAATAAAATTCTAGCATAGTTTGTTCCTTGAAAAGCTTGAAAATATTGATGGATCTATCAGTTTGGTTGATGCCTGACAGTTTCCTCCTTGTTTACAAATAGTGAATGAGGTGTTTTTAGCTAATGCTAAAGAGTTGTAGGTTTTTTCCCCTGTAAATGCTAAATTTTTCATAAAATAACACACCATGGAAAATGGAAAAAACTCAGTGAATTCTCAGCCTTCAAATATGGGATATGTTTACCTTTTATTTTTGTTAAGATATGACTTTCAAAGGAAAATTATGGCTTTCATTCAAATATAAAATGAACAAAAAATAAAGATTTTACTTTATCCATAACCAATGAGGAAACCAGCTAAACATTAAAACCAGTCCAAAGGGCTAGAGCAGTGGCTCATCAGTTAAAGCATTGGCCTGGCATGCACAAGGACCCGGGTTCACACCTCAGCACCACATACACAATGAGATGTCAGAGAAATGGAGGCCAGATGAAAAACTAAATAAAAATTGATTCTCTCTCTCACTCTCTCTCTCTCTTTCCTTTCATCCTTCTCCCTCCTTTCTCCCCCTCTCCCCTCCCTCTTTCTCTCTCTCTCCCTTACCTCTTCCCTCCTCTCCTCTCTTCTTTCTCTTAAAAAAAAAGGTCCAATGAGCATTTTAGAAATGAGGTATGGGATGCGGGCATTCTTAAGGTTTATGAATTAGATACAAAGATAGTTAATTTCTAACACAGATTTAAATTGTAACCATTAGATTATTTTACTCACCAGACAAACATTTGCTTCTTTTCCCAGATGAAATTCTATAAGGTAATAAATATATAACTTTACTGTCCAGAACATTTAATCAGTAGTAAACAGTAAGTTAAGTACATTTTGTGTAGTGACCACTGGATTGACTCTTTGCCCCACAGGACATTAAAATGACCTGCCCTTTCATCTCTTTCTTATTTTTGAGTTTTGGATGCTTTTCCAGGCAACTTTTGATGTTAGTTCAAAAACTTAAAAACTATACTTTTGTGGCTCAATTTTGTCTTTCTTCTTTTCCAGTATTGAAAAAAAATTCCAAAACTACGTTCTTTCAAAGGAAAAGAAGTTACTGGGCAGCTAGGTGTTTTTCCTGAGGATGCAAACTTACTGATTAGGGATGCTGCTTCCAACTCTACAGGAGTATTAAAAGGATATTTTAAAATCTTCTTTGGGAAAATTAATTATTAACGAAGATATAGCATCTATGAAAATATGCTATTTTAGTATGGACTATATGTAAATGATTTTTAAAGGAATTGTAAAGTTATATTTGGGGGGTATGGGGGAGACGGGTAGCTTGAGGCTGTGGGACTGATTCCAGAAGTGGTGCCCGATGTCCCTTCCCATCTAGGGAAAGAACTGGTACAAGCAAGTCAGGGACAAGGTGCAGGTTGATAAGAGCAGTCTGGACTGTTCCAGGCCTGCTAGAGATGCAGATGTCTTAGGTTTTGAATGATGCCAAGGTGAAGTGCAGTGAAGGCAGTTTTTGGAGCATCTGGCAGTCTTTGAAAAATGGTTCTAAGCTCTCATCCCCAGGGAGTTGTGTGCAGTGAGGGACGCATCACACTGGGCTTGAGGTGGTAAAGCTTCCCCTCTTCTTTTGAGAATGGATCCATGTGGCAGGTTGGCAAAGATGAAAGAAGAAGCAGGCTTCTGAGTGGGAGAGTGCTCTCATTTGCTGCTTGGGGAAATATAAATCAGTATGATGTCCTCTAAGGACAGTTTGGCGCTATCTAAATATCAATATTTGAAATGTTCTTTTAATCAAGTGAAAAGATGAATCTGATTGTAGAGAGAACAGGATTGAATGGCAATGCTCACGTACTTCAACAAGAAAATAGAATCTTCCATATATGGACATTATTGATCTCTTTTTCACTTAAGGGATTTTTATCATAAGTTGGCATTTTGCTTTAAATTTTCCTAAACCTTTAGTAAAAAGCTGAAGTATGGCCATAAGGGATCTTGGCACATATGTGCAATGTGAAAATTAACTAATTCTGGAAATATGTCCATATTATTCATTAATAATATGAAGTTTTTTTACACTAATGTATTTTTATTAGATGTATATAGAGATACAATTGAGGGGGAAACATTATCAAACCATCAATAACCAATGTATATATACTTAGTTATCCAGGGGTAATGCCAAATCATGGATGCTCAGCTTGGGTTTCCCCTGTTGCTGTTTCCCCCAGAAGAACTCTTGCATTAAATGGGTATCTCATGGAGGAATGACATCTGCTTCTGAGATGGTTCCCCTGTATTCCCACTTTCCAGTCTCCTAGGGGTTCTTCATACACCCTCCCCCTCCCCATCCCTCTTCCTACGCCTCCAGGTATCTTAGGAAGCCATCCCCCTATTGTGTTGAGAATCATACAATTTGAAATTATTGTTAGCTTAGCCATCTAACCTACTGCTTCCCCATGTATTCTAGCTTCCACATATGAGAGGTACCATTCGGCCTTTGAGTCTCTGAGATTGGGATACTTCACTGAGCATAATTCTTTCCATCTCCATCCATTTGGCTGCAAAAACCATAATATCGTCTTCTCTAATGGCCGAGTAGTATTCCATCGTATAAATGTACCAAAGTTTTTGTATCCACTCATCCAGTGAGGGGCATCTGGGTTGGTTACATAGTCTAACTATAGTAAATTGAGCTGCTATAAACATTGATGAAGCCATATCACTATAATATGCAATAATATGAAGTTTTAATCTCAATTTTTATGTATAAAAAGCATACCCTCCCAACAATGTATATTTGTGGCAATTAAGAACTACATTATTAAAATGTTTGTTTTCTAACTAGCAAAGCAGTCTATTTTGAGTACATCCTTATAGACGCCTTACTCCAAATATTTCAAAAATAGCAATGGTATATTAACTGTCATCTATACACTAACATATATTACATGCCTTTTGTCAAATTTTTTTTTCCTTATACAGATTTTATTAAATATAATGTGTAAATACATATGTAAATGTTTCTACACACACACATATACACACATACATTTTTTTAATTTTGTGTCACAGTGATCCTCAACAAAATATGTAAGGTACTTTCAAATATAATCAAAATTATCAAATATGGCTTGTTTAACAGTGTTATTTCTAAATTATTTTTAAGGAAAGAAGATTCCCCAAATTTATTGCAAAAGAAATGGAGAATATGTATATAGAAGAGTTGCGATCTTCAGTGAATTTGTTAATGGCCAATTTGGAAAGTCTTCCAGTTTCAAAAGGTGGCCCAGAATTTAAATTACAAAAATTAAAACGTTCACAGAATTCCGCATTTTTGGATCTAGGAGATGAGAATGAGATTCAGCTTTCAAAGTCTGATGTGGTGCTGTCTTTCACCCTAGAGGTAAGTGGCTCTATCACGTGCTTGCTGCAGGCTACATGAAGCCACACAGTCATTCTGCCACCTGTGTGATTATGTTTAGAATTTAAAGCAGTTTACTTTTTGAAGATGTTAAATTAGTCTTCATTTGCTTGACAAACAGGTTGTGGATATAAATGAATGCAAATTGTCCTTTAAACATAATAGCATATAGGATTAAATTAAAAACATGTTTTAGTGCAAATCTGATTTAAATGTAAAGTTCAGATCTCTTGAATTTTTAGATTCCTTTCTGGTTTTTGATTAACCTTGTTTTTAATATACTTCACCTGTGGGATCATCTTTCTAGAATTGAATCAAGTAAACCAGTTACAACACAATATTACATATTGTAGATGATGACAAGTAGAAAATTCTTTCCCAGTATTTCCAGTTTCATTATAAATACTGTAAATATTACCAAGAACAAGAACAAATGTCATGCATTTGAAATTGTGTTTCCAAAGCATCAGAATTTCATGCCTTTTAAACAAATCCCTGAAAACCAAAGACACTTACAACTCTTAGTGCAGCTATTTATTGACACTTTTTAATGATTACAATTCTTCTTGCTCACCTATGTATATAGCTGATCTAAGTATGACTATGGGTTTATACACCCCAACATACACACACCCCACAAACATCTTTAATACCTAAGAGAAAGAACCTATTTAAAGTATAAAATAAAAGTTTATTTCATAATAAGTATTAAGTCATCATTTGTCTTAAACCCTAGCATTTTTCTCCCCTTCATTTCTGTTCAGTAAGTATATACTAGCAGTGCCTGGCTTAAATTTATAGCTCTTTCAAAACTGTTTTTGATGTTTATAATGCTTTCCTTATATCATATCCCTGCTGGTCCCCAATACTGTTATTTGTATTTGCTGATTGAAAAAAATAAAGCACATGCAGTCTTAGGAGGTAGAGTCTTTGATTGTTCGTTGATGCTACTCTTGTTTAGTTAGTGACAGAAAAAGCACATGAATACTATTGTTCTTTTTCTTCCATTTTTTCAACTTCAAACTTGAGGATTAGACAACTGCCTTTCACTTTCTTAACTTCCAAATGAATGGTCTCTTTGTAAGTTAATAGGTAATATTTAGTGTCAGGGTAGAAATGTGTGGCTTTCTTCCAACTCAAGATTTAATTCTGGGTTTACCTAATGACTCTGCCAAGTGGCTTTGCTACTAAGTTTCTTCAGCCCCATAACGTAAGGGTAGTTTAATTTGAAACTACATATTTTATTACATGTGGAATTTCCTTATCATTTCCTGTCACAAATCTTTTGCTGGCTGAAATAAAAGTGCTAATGCTTTCATTTTAAAATTTTACATGAAAAAAAATTATTATTTAATTACAGCATAACTTTTTAATGAGTTTAGCATATAAATTGATTGGAAAATTAATTTGTAAAGTAAATTTTATGATTTATAAACCTATTATCTATAGTTAATATCGAAACATTCAAGAACTGAAAAAAAGCAATTCAGAACATTTTCTCATTGTTTTCTTGTTTGAAAGTCTTCAACAATTGTAAATAATTAACTTCTTAGGAGTTCTCTTTTCTCTCATGAAAACAAAATTAGACTAACAAATTAATGTTTAATGAGATTATGAATTATTATTCTGTAGCTTATTGTCAATATATTTACAGGGAGGGACTGGATGGGTGGCTCAGCAGTTTCAGGGCTTCCCTGGCAAGCATGAGGACCTAGGTTCAAACCCCAGCACCACGGTACACAACTAAGTGTTGGAACAACAAAGGCCATGTGAAAAACTAAAGTTGTTTCTCTGTCTCTCTCACTGTCCTTCTCTCTCTTTAAAAAAATATGTTAAAGGGAGCTGCTCAGTTGGTATTATAATGATGGTGGAATATATGCTAAAGTTGCATGTGTGTAGTCTGAGAAGCTTTGTAAAGGTGGGTTGACAGCCTTTGTTATGTCTCAGGCAGATATTTGCTACCATAGCATTGTACACATCTGTTCTCAGATTCTCATAGTATTTTATGCATGAGTTTTATGTCCATCAACAAAATGAAATTATGTTAAGTGATGGCTCTCTAGTACAGGTCTCTAGGACACTTGAGAGGAGACATGGCTAGTCTTCTAGCTGCACAGCCTATGACATCTCAGGCCCATTGTGCCTTGTTCCTTAGACTTCATATTTCAGCTAAGGAAACTCAGCAAGGCGAGCATTTAATTCAATTTAAAACTCTCACATTTCATTAGTCAGGCTTCGGTGGAGAAGGAGTCTTTGTAAGAACTGAATAAGGATTCAGGAATAATGGCTACATAATAAAGTGAAGATTTGAAAAACTTTGCTCTTATTTCACCTTCTCTTTAAAAGCACTGCCCATCCCTCCTCTCACCAAGTTCAATTTTTTGTCATAGCATTCATGGCCTGACATATTGTTCTCTTATTTATTGTATTTGTTATGTCTGATTTTTCCCTACTCCAATATAACCTGCAAGGAAACTAGGCTGCTTGCTTGCTTGTTTTCTGATGTACCAAAAGCATCTAACCATTGCCAGGCATATAGTTTATTCAAAAAATATTTATTGAATTAAGGGTGTTTATGGTATGAAACAGCATCAAGCATGTAGGATTACATTTAAGTGTCTTCATTTATGAAGACTTTGGAGAGAATAATATAGAAAAACATAAGCTAACCCTCAGAACACTTAAACCATACAATGATGTGTTAAAATTAAAGTAAAACTAGAAGAACAATTATATCTATGAAGTTACAAGTCTGTAAGCCTCCTGTGGTGCTTGTGGCATGAATACAGTTGGGTTTTCACTTTGGGTTTCTTCATTGACATTGGGCTAGCAGCCTTGCAACTTCCTCTATATGTGGTGATATATGGTCCACAATTTTGCCATACTGCCAACATCACTGTCTCAGGAGCTACATATTCTTAATTTATTGTTACATAATTGTGGTCGATGTATTGCTCAGAAGCATATTAACTAGTACCTTCCTTATTTTTGCTTCTAGGACAGACAGCTTTGTCTATTTTATCCTTACTACATCAACCACAGAAAAGCTGAAAAATGAAAATGTACCATGGATCATTTTTATTTTCTGTAGATCCATTATCAAGTTTTTTTGGGGAATTGGTTGAAACAGAAAATTATGTTATTTGATGGTCCATGGAATTCTTGGCTATCTTTATCACTAGTGATTGAGAGACTAGCTGCAGTTCCTAACCACACACATACACTTGCAAGATCTGAGTTGTGTTGTTTTATTTAAATGCATAAATTTATCACAGAAGTTACATCTTTTGAAAGTGGCAATTCTTTAGGATAAAACTTTCCTGCCACAGAGGGGGTATTGTTTACAGGACTGGAATGCTGTTGTGTGTTCAGAGATCCTATTTACAATGTCTTGTAGTAGAGGTGACGGAAATAATACCAAGCAGATGTCTCTTTTCTTCTCTCCTGCACTTTGGCGTTCAAGTACACTGCGGAAAAAGTTGCAGTGCATGAAAAATGATCCAAAACATGAACCAGTGTTGTCAGCATTTCTAGAATTGCGCTACATGATTCTGTTGTTTCAGAACAGAATTAAGTGACCATCGAAAACTAGATCATTGATTTGAAAAATGGAGTCCTGGTGGTTAAATCCAAATGTGGTTGGTTTTTAATCAATGTGGTTATGTTTTATTTGTTTCAGTTTCAGATTAGATTTACCAAAAATAACCAATGTTAATAACAACGTACTTGAATCATTAAAAATATCTAATTTCTTGTGTGTGTAGCTCCATGGTAGAGTGCTTGCCAAACGCGCATGAGGCTACAAGTTTGATACCTACACCCCCCACAAAAAAAATCCTAAATTGTTTTGCTTATTTATTACTTTAATCAAGATTAGTACTTTACCCCAATTTCCCTGGATATGACAGCACCTGTGAAAGATGGTACTATTTCCCATCAACTTTCCAATAATTCTCTTAGACTGCTTTCACTCAATACTTATTTTTATTAATATATTGCTATGTGTCTCAGTGTAATGGTTTCAAAACCCTGGTTGAGGAAGGAAGTATGTTCCAAGTTTGACCTTTCTTATTTTAGTGATTAATTTTCCATGTTTTAATGAAAACAAAAACAAAATACACATTTGTATTTATATATATATAACCCTTCTTTTTCTAGAGCTAGAAGGTAAATAGTATTTTTAGATGATTTTTTTGAAATCTTTTGTATCAAGGTTCATATGACAATTCTAAGAAAACTATACTGTCTCTAATAAGATACTAAATGGTTAATAAATAATATAGATGATGTTTATGGTAGATGTTTTGATTGCCACATAGCATGAATGCAGTTAATTTGTACAGAACATGTGATCAACAATGAAATTAATTTACGTGAAATGCCTTTGAATTTATTTTATAAATTGTTTTGAGAATTTAGAAAAGCTCATAATGCAAATTTTGATTGAAAAGCTGTAGAAAATAATGTTCCTATTTTATGTGTACATCCAATAAGAATGTTAAGTTACAGTGTTTTAGGACTGACAGCCTTTTGAGCAAACAAAAAGCATACTTTAAAAATTGTTTCCCTTGGAGCTGGAGCAGTGGCTCAGTGGTTACAGCACTTGCCTTGCTTGCGCAAGTACACGGGTTCAAATCCCAGCACCATGTACACAATGAAGTGTCGGAGCAACCAAAGTCACATGAAAAACTAAATAAAATTGATTCTTTCTCTCTCTCTCTCTCTCACTGTCCCTCTCTCTTTAAAAAAAGAAAAATTGTTTCCCTTTCCCCCAAGAGCAATAGATATACAAGGCAATATCTGTTTTCCCACTGTTTTCCAGTGTTTTGCATTAAATTAGTACATATCTTTTATGAATTTAAGAAGTTTCTTTTCTGCATCAAGTTAGTATTAAAAATTCAGTGGTACATTAAGATATCACCTTATGCCAGTCAAAATGGCAAAGATGAAGAAAATAAACAATAATAGATGCTGGAGGGGCTGTGGAGAGATAGGTACACTAACACACTGTTGGTGGAGCTGCAGACTGGTACAGCCCCTCTGGAAAGCAGTGTGGAGAATCCTCAAAAAACTAGGGATGAGCCCACCATACGATCCTGATTTTCCACTCCCGGGAATTTTTCCAGGGGATTTAGAATCAGCTCATTATAGTGACACAGCAATATCTATGTTCATAGCAGCTCAATTTACTATTGCTAGATTATGGAAACAACCCAGATGTCCCTCACTGGATGAATGGATCCAAAAACTGTGGTACAATTATACCATGGAATTTTACACAGCAATTAGAAACAATGATATTGCAGCCTTTGATGGTAAATGGATGGCTATGGAAGAAATTATGCTGAGTAAAATCAGCTTAACTCAGAGAACTAATGGTCGATTGTCTCCACTCATCTGTGGAAGTTGGGACTAGACCCTGGCCAGTGAGAAAGTTGGTCTATTATCATGTGTTAAATCCAGATAAGATGTAATGCTATACAACATAATCCTTTTTTAGAGATATTGTGGGAAGGGGAAGGGAGGGATAAGGGTGAGTAATTGGGAGGGGCACTCCTGGGGGTAATTGTAATATCCAAAATCTATACACGTTTTATATTATTTTGTTAAAAACTTGTATGATTGTTAAAAAATAAAAAATTAAAAAAATTCAGTGGTAAATTATAGCTTATTATATTTTGATAAAGGATACAGTGGTCATAGATGAAATTCTTTTGTAAATAGTAATAGTCGCATAAAATAAGTGACTATATGTAAGTCGCATCACATAGTGATATAAATGAACTGGCATGACCTGACAATGCCTAAGATCATGCATAGCTTGTCACTCTCTGTAGAGCTCAGCATATACTCCCGCTGTCTTCACTGAATTTCGATCTGTGATTCTACTTTACTTCATGCAGACCCACTCTAATCTGTTAAGGTCTTGAGTTTAAGTTTCACTTAATTTGCTAAGACTAATTCTTAGGATCTTTGACCTTACTTTTCTTTAATAGCTATAATGAGGTATTTTTCAGAAACCAAACTGCTCAAAATAGCCATTTCCTGTACCTTCGGTAAGCAGAGGTAGATTATAAAAAAGGCAAAAGCCTGGCAATGTTACCAGATGTATTTATCAACTCTTCTTTGTCTTTGAGGTTCATGCTGCTATTTCTGCGTGTTGCTGAATACTGTCAACCTGATTATTATTTTAAAATCATTTTATCTTTAGATTGTCATCATGGAAGTGCAAGGTTTGAAGTCAGTTGCTCCCAATCGAATTGTTTACTGTACAATGGAGGTGGAAGGAGGAGAAAAACTGCAGACAGACCAGGCTGAAGCCTCAAGGCCACAGTAAGTTAGTCAAAAAAAAATTCTCCTCTCCCAAAGAAACGTGCTTTCTTTATCTGTAGAATTGTACGATTTTATACTGGGACACTGCTGTTTGGGTAGCTTTGTCTCACCTGTGCATCACCTGCAGATCTCTGTGCATCTTTCTGGATAATGATGTTATAATTAGGACTGTGGCAGAATCTCTGTGTAGTACAAAGTCCAACATGCAGGTGTGAAGCTGATTATTAGGCAGTAAAATGTAAGTCATTTATAAAAGCACAAGTTGTTGCCATGTGCTTCTTATAAGGTAGCACATAATCCTGTTTAAATAGTAGAAATGTACTCTGATAGCTTCACTGTTTCTGGGTTAATGCTTCTGTGATGATATAAAGGTATATTCCGGTACTGGAGTTCTGCACAGTGACTTGGAATGTTTCTGTGAATAGGGTTAAGTTAAAGAACCAATTAATGATTGCCATACAATAATTGGAGAAGATACAACTATTCGAGTGCTGACAGTTTAATGTTTCAGATTCTGGGAATGAGTTTAATTAAATTTGGAAGGCAACAGATTCAAACTAGGGAAACATCAGTCTCTGAGTAGAATAACCAGTATGGCCTGGGGAATTCAGTATGGCCTGTTCCTCCTTGGTACACTGACTTTAGAAAGCAATGTTTTTCTTCCACTGAATCTTTATTTAAAGTGTCTTACATGGTCAGACAGGGTTCTGCCTTTTCATGACATCAGTACATAGCCTGTGTATCTAGGAATTCTTCACTGAGATCCTGGCTAGCATTGGTTAGGCGCTGAACCAGAAGCGTGTATTTCTTTAGGAGGACAGTGTAGCAGGAAAGATGTGCACAGAGCACTACACTGTTGAGAAGCAGATTGACACCTCTTACCCTACTTTAGGAAGCCCTACAGCTCCAACCCCAGTCCTCTCCCCTCACCTCTGGCACCTTTCTTCTCTCTAGCTCCCCTGCTCCACTGCCCTTTATTTACCCGGGACTTCATGAAGTCCCTCAAAGACCTGCCAACCCACTCCTATCATAGCATTTGCTCCTCCTCCATCTGCCTTCTTCCCTCTTTCCTTTGTGGAGCTGGATCCTTGGTATTGAAAAGCTCAACCGAAATGTCACTTCCTGAGAATATACCTTCCCTTCCCAGTGAGAAATTGGTATTCTCTGGCTCATCACTTTTGAATGTTTGAGCTGACATGTTTCTCATCTGTTTGTTTTGCATTATGCTTTCCTTTTAAAAAAGAGCAGAAATCTTATCCTGTTCAGTCTTACATCTCAATACCTAATGGGCACCCAGTCAGAATTTATTCAGTTGAGTGAATTTAATTGTGTAACTTAGTCACAGTAAATATTTGAAGGTAATATATTAGTATATTCAACAAGTTGTGTGATCATCATACTCTCAATTTTGGAACATATCCATTGCCCACAAACAAAAAGAAAAAAAAGAAAACCACCACTACCACCACCACCAACAACAACAAAATTCTACATAATTTACAATCAACCCTCAAATGTCCCACCCTTGAGAAATCAGTTATTTACTCTCTTTTCCATATAGATGTGTCTATTCTGGACATTTAATATAAATAGAATAATATGTACTGTCATGACTGACTGACTTTCGCATAGCATAATGCTTACATGTTGTAGCAGGAATAGGGAGTTCAGTCACTTTTATAACTGAATAATGCTCTCTTATCTGTATATATCCCACACACAGTTACCTTGTTTATCAGTTCGTTTTGGTCACTGGGTGCTTGAATTGTTTCTACATTTTGGCTGCTGTGAAAAAAAAAATGCTACAGTGAACATGGGTATCCAATTAAGTGAGTTCCTATTTTTTTAATATTTGATTTGCACACCTGGGTAAAGAATTGCTGGGGCTTACGGGAATTCTCTGTTCAGCTTTTTGAGGTACCGCCAAGCTATTTTTCACATTGTCTAATGATTTGTATTCTTAGCAGCAGTGTACAGTGGTTTCAAATTCCCTACATTTTCATCAATACTTTTCATATGCTTTATTAACCATTTGTATATGGTATTTGGAGAAATGTTTATTCTTCTTTGATTCTTTTTTTAAATTAAGATGTTTGTCTTGTGGTTGTCAAGTTCTAAGAGTCCCTTTTATTCTAGATTCTAAATCTTTCTCATACACGTGATTCGAAAATATTTTCTCTCATTCCATGGATTTTTTTTATTTTCTTGAATTATGTTTAAATAACAAAATTTTAATGAATTCCAATTTATTTTTTTATTTGTGGCTTTGCTTTTGGGATCATATCTAGGAATCCATTGGCAGATCCAAGGTCACAAAAAT
Organism: Aplodontia rufa; assembly: GCA_004027875.1. Taxonomy (NCBI): domain Eukaryota; kingdom Metazoa; phylum Chordata; class Mammalia; order Rodentia; family Aplodontiidae; genus Aplodontia; species Aplodontia rufa. The sequence continues at coordinate 12,489 of PVKS010028660.1, forward strand.
TTATTCCTGTTTTTCCTAAGATTTTTTTTATAATTTTAACTCTTACATTTGGGCAATTGATCCATTTTCAGTTCCTGTTTTGTTTTGTTTTGATTTTGGGATTTGTTGTTGTTGTTGTTTTTTGCATAGTGCATGTAATGTAAAGGTCCAACTTCTTTCTTTTGTGTGTGTGTGTGTGATGATCCAGTTGTCCCAGCACTATAGCACTATTTGTTAGAAAACCTTCCTTTCCCATTAAATTTTATTGTTTGTACTCCCTTTGCAAATCTGTTGACCACTGACACATTAATTTATTTCTGAGCTCTCAATGTTACATGTCTTCCTTTATGTTGTTACCACGCTGTTTGGATGCTATTGCTTTGTAGGAAGTTTTGAAATCCGGAGTAAATTCTTTTTCTTACGTTCTTTAGTTAGTTTTTGCTTATGTTCTTTTTCCAGATGGTCTTGTCTATTCTGAATTTCCATATGAAACTTAAAATCAGTGTATCAATTTCTATAAAACTTTTGTATTGAATCTTTAGGTCAATTTGGAGAATATTTCCATCTTAATAATAATTCTTTTGGGTCTTATGGGGGTCTATCCATGTATTTAGACGTTTAATTTATTTCAACAGCATCTTTTAATTTTCCAAGTATAAATTTTGTACTTATTTTGTTATTTCCATTCCTACTTTAATCTTTGTGATGCTGTGATAATTGGAATTGTTTCCTTAATTTTGTTTTTGAATCATTCAATGCCAGCGTACAGAAGTAAGATTCTTGTATATGGATAGTGCATGTGCAGTCTTGCTGTGCTTGTTTATTAATTTTACTTTTAGTGGATTTTTCAAGTTTTTTTTATATGCAAGAGAATGTCATTTGAATATATATTGTTTTACTTTTCCTGTCCTTGTTACTTAATTTTCTTGCCTAATTGTCCTCCGGTGAAAAATTGATTAGAAGTGGTAAGAAAGAACACCCCCGTGGTGTTTTTCATCATTAAGGGGAAAGTGTATAATCTTACAAAATTAAGTGCTGCTGTAGTTTTTCAGAGCAATCCTTATCAATCTGAAGAAGGTACTTTCTCTTCCAGGTTTGTTGGATGCTTTTCATCATGAAGGGTGTTTGGTTTTGACAAATGCTCTTCTGCATCTGTTGAGATAATCATATGGTTTTTGGGTTTTATTCTAAAAGTATAGTATATGACATTAGAAGGTTTTCAGGTTTTTAAACCAACTTTGTATCCCTTGTGCAATCCCCGCTTGATTATAATATGTGATTATTTTTGTTACCAGGTTTGATTTTCTGGAACTTTGTTGAGGATTTTTGCCTCTGTATTCATAAGAGATATTATTCTGTATTATCCTTTTCTGATGTCTCTGTTTTGTATCAGTCAAATAGGGACCTTCTTGAATGAGTTTGGACATATCTGCTCCTCAATTTGTATTCTTTTTGAAATGTTTGACTGAATTCTCCAGTGAATCTATGTGAGCCTGAGCTTTTCTTTGTAGTTCTCTGATTACTGATTCAGTCTCTTTATTTTACACATTTTCTAGGTCACCTTTCTTCTTCAGTGAGTTTCAGTATTTTACATCTTTCTAGGAATTTGTTGATTCATTTAGGCTAACTTATTTATAATCATACAGTGTTCAGAGTATTATAATCTTTTGGTTTCTATAAGGTTGGTCTTAACATTCTCTCTTTCATTTCTGAGTAAAATTTGATTATTTTCTCTTTTCTCAGCCTAGTGAGCTAAACGTTTGCTCATTTTTATTGATATTTTGTAAAAAGTGAGTTTGATTGGCTCTCATGCTTGCATTCCCTTCTAAAATAATTTTCACTTTTTCATTTTTTACATCCTCCTTTTCCTTTCAGATCGTTTGCTTTATTCATTTATTTTTTACACTATCTCCAGATGCAAAGTTGAACTTTTCATTAGTGTTTTCTTCTTCCTTAGCTTATAAAGGTCCTTTTCTGCTCTGTTTTAGCTGCAACCACATATGCTGAGATAATCTACCTTCATTTTCATTCATCAAGGGCCTTTGATCAGTAAAACATGCTATTTGTTTAATAAATAAAGTCATTGTAAGAAGCTTCTTAGCTGCAGGAAATGGTGCTCCTGGTCCCACACCACCCTAGTGAATGTGGGAGCTCCTGTCACTCCTGAAGCGCTGGAAGCACACTATTGTACCACCACATACTTGTTGGGGAGCCCCTCTATGGGACTTATTTTAGTGTATCAGTCTATGCTAAATCTACCTTCATAGTCCATGAGATTTTAAGGAAGTGGAAGAGCTCTAAGAAACATGGTATAGAATGACATCATGTTTCATTCTACAGAATCTTTTTTAAAAAGTTTTATTTAGGTATAATATACATCACTTAAAATTTATACCTTGCAAGTTAAATACAGTAAAACTTTTCACCTGTGCAACTATCATCACAATTTAGTTTTCTTTTTTAAGAGAAAGGAATAGTGAGAGAGAGAGAGAGAGAGAGAGAGAGAGAAAGGGAATCAATTTTATTTAGTTTTTCATGTGGGCTTTTTGTCCTGACACTTTGTTGTGTATGTGGTGCTGGGGTTCAAACCCACATCCTCACGCCTGCCAGGTGAGCACAGTAACCACTGAGCCATCACTCCATTCCCCCACAATTTAGTTTTAAAATATTTTGAAGATTTGACATGCCCATCAGCAGTGTATTCCTCAGCCCACTCACAGTTTCACAAAACCACTCATCAGGTTTTTCCTGGAAATTTCATAAAAATGGAATCATACAATATTTAGTGTATATCTGGGTTTTTTTTCTTAGCAGAATTGCTACAAAACCTTATATTTAATTGTTACTTAAATATTTGTCAATGAAATAAATATCAGAGTAGTTTTTGGACACTGATTTTTCACAAATAAAAGTTTGTGTACATTGTTCTTTAGATTTCTAGAATATTCATAATGTACTAATAAAGAAATTCTGATAATAGGGAGCATATAACTAAACAATATAAATAAATTAAAATACTTGGATATCAGAGAGAAAATATTACAGTCAGGTTCCAGTACTCTTTTTAATTACTCTTTCCACAAGGAAATTTGACTATAATAGCTTCTGTGTTTTTCTGTGAACACTGAGTCAATTTTTAAAGTGAATTAAAAGATTTGCATTGATAGTTGTTTCCCAGGGGTGATTACCTTAAAAATGTTATGTGTTGAGCATGGACCAACTGCAGCTTTTCAGTAGTGCAGGTACTTTTCATCGCTAGCTCATCTTGCACAGCAGGAAAGAGATTCATCTCCTCCATCATCAGGAATTATGCCTTAGACACGTTTTCTAAATTTTATTGCTTCTACAGTTTGTGCTTTGTTGGAGATCAATTCGTCCTTCTGTCTAATACTAATTAAAGTGCCTTATTTAGTCCATATTTCCAATAAACTTCATCAAGATTTCTAGCTGTTACCTTTGATTCCTGTAGTTCAAATTTCCTGCCAGCAATTAGGTGGAAAACACATTGAGGCTAGTGGATAACTGAGAAGGTAGGACCTAGGATTCGGTAAAACCGGTGTTGATGCACAAGTTTAATTTATGAAGAGTGGTCGTGAGGCAATCTAATTTGGTAAAGTTTCCTTTTTCATTTTTATTTTTTAATATAGAGAAGGGAATGTGGATAGGCTACATTTTTCAGTTATGGACAAAGCTGTATTATTTATGGTTTTTAAAGTCATCATTTTTATAGTATGTTAGTGAACCAGGGAACTTGCTTTCTCTGTGAATGAGGTGCAGAAGTACCATTGCTACCCTTTTGTAGCATGTGACCATTGCCAGACATTTCATTTAATTCGGTTTTAGCCTGTACCTTTAATGATACCACCTAAAAGGAAATGATAAATAGGGTGGGGAGATTTGATATGTCATAGTTTAAAATTTCCTGACATGTACTGATTTTTATGGTTTATTTCCTTCACATGGTGAACACACTTTGAAGTAACTCTGAGTTCATAATGCCCTATGCAGGCTCTAAGCAGACTTTGATACTAGAGAAATAAAGGCAAGGAAATAAATTTTTAAAAGCAAGAGGGAATAACATATAGAATGAGATCTAAGCTCTTAAAATGCTTAAATGTACAATACAATACCAAAATAATAAAAACAGATTATACTGACAGTAAGAATAATTAAATTATGTTAGTTGCATTTATTTAAAAAAAAACAGCCAGTCACCAGTAAGCAACACTGTTTTTATGCTGTTTCCTGTCTCTTCTTTGTCCCGTGCAGCTCTTTTATTAGAAGGTTATTGGGTTCGCTAATAAGATAAAAAGGCAGGAAGCGATGAGAAAAACTGATGAGTTGCATCAATAGAGAAATACGTTTGTAAATGGTAGGACAGAATTTCTTCTACTTCATGAAAATGATGGGAAATAGTTTCCAGTACACATTTCTGGAAACTAAATTCTTAACCAGAATGGTCATAATCTTGTTAAGAAAAAAATGTTTTAGCTATGAATGGAAAGCCTATCAGAATGGCAAGATACTGAGACAAGTGTTTGAAAGAGGTGAAGTACATGCCACATATAACTTAAAGAAGCTAACGATGCTTCGTAAAAAGCATATTAGTTTTCATTTTATTAATGTCAGAATTATTTTTAAGTATAATTTTTAGTCAGCTATTTTTATAGACTAGAAATGGAGTACACTCAATTTTTCCATCAAAATGTGTGTCTCTTTTTAACGAAGCAAAGTGAAATCACTCAAACTTTCATACAAGTTTTATCTTTTCTCATTTCAGTCTTTAAAATTATGACGGATTGCTTCCCTTTTTAAATTCACTAGAAGTAATATTTCTCTATGACTGATACTGGTGGTCTGGAAGCCTAGAGAGACAAACATTGGCCCATCGGAGGAATTCATTGAGAATTTGTTCATGAGTAAAGGAAATTCTAATGGGGGGGGGGGGTCCTCATAATCGGAGGCATCTGAAGTAAAGACAAAAGTATGGTGGATTAAGGTTCCAGATGCCATCTGAAGAGTACTCCTGAGCTTCAGTGAGAAACAGCAGTTGGGGATTTTGGAAAAGGTTTACATAATCATCATTACTGTCATCCTTGGGTGGATTGACAGCTTGAACATAATTTTCCTTTGTACTCTGTGAATTTTTAGTGTGATCACTTTTTTAAAAAGTGAATCAATTTTGCTTATTTATTTATCTTGCCTTTGTTTCTCCAATATTTAATTGTGTTTATGGTGCTGGGTTTTGAATCCAGGTCCTCACAAGTGGCAGGCAAGCACTCGAACCATTGAGCCACCACCCAGCCCTAGAGTGATCTCTTATAGTGGTTATTTCTTCATTTGATTTTCTTAACCCATTATTGAACCAGTTATTTATTTTGGCAAGGCATAAATAGAAACCTTCGCTTTTATACTTGCTGTGTCCCCTGAGTCTCTAGGATTTCATTTCCATACTCCCTTAAAGGCATCTTAATGAACACCAAACCTTTCCTAGTCACTTTCAGGTATTAAACAATATGTGTAGATACTAACAGTTTCAGGCCAACTTAAATCAGAATTTACGCATTTCCAAGCGTTTTCCGCTCCCTCCAGCCGACCCAGAAAGCTGTAGTGTGGAAAAGTTACTGTACTTCATTCTTTTCGCTCTTCCTTTTTCCTGCTCATTCATTCTAGTTTGTACAGATTTGGTTAGGGTTGGGTTTGGGAAAAGGGACAGATGACTTTGTAGATGTTCTTTGTTCTTCTCTCTGATTAGCCAATGAGAGTGGATTTCATGATGCATTTTCTTATGGCAAATGCACAAATAAAAGTTTTCTCTGTTGCAGTTCTTAGAAGACCCCCATCCCACATTGATGCACTTCTCATATTACACTGTTCCTCACAGAAAGATGCAGCCCGTGGCTGCCCTCTGCTCTCCCTCTGATTTACACCTTTAATAATATAACCATGTATCCTCTTTCTGCTTGAATGCGTTTCCTTAGCAAGTGGCCCATAAGTTGGAAGCTCCTGGTTTGCATGTGTACCTTCTGGTTCCCCACCAGCACTAGCCACAGTCTTGTGGCTCCGTAGATGCTCAGTGATGTAATTTAAGTGCTTTCTCTACAATTTAGGGTAAAACACACACACACACACATACACACACACACACACACACACACACATCTTCTTTTTCCCACTTCATGCTCCTGTTTTTTTTAGAAACTCCATGGAAAACATGTTATCTTTAAAGGGCCAATTAATTCCATTTATTGAAAGTGCTCACTTCAGTCTAGAGTCCTGCAGTCCTGCAATCATTTAGGGACACGTACTTACTGTTCTGGCTAGGACAATGTTTATTAAATTGAGATGTGAAGCCACCTGTATAAGCAAGACAACATCTCAAGAGATACATAGGCGCAAGTGTAGTTTTAGAGAACTAATATATGACTCCTCTACTTGAGTATTCTTACCTGTAGCTCTCTAATGTAAGAAATGACCTTCTCTTTCTTAGCTTCCATTTCAAAATAGCCATTCTCCCACTTAAAAAAAAAAAAGTATACTTCTCACCCAACCTTTTCTGTGGTACCTTGTCCCAGAGTGGAAACCCCATTAAAAACACCATTCAAAAGGAAAAATGTTATTGTTAATTTTGAGAAAGTTAATGACAGATAGTATAATAAATGCTTTCCAAATTAGATAACTTCTAATTCTTTGCTTTTCATGATTTTTATTGGTGTATTACAATTCTACATAATGGTGGGATTCACTATGATGTTAGTACTCATAACATCATTTGATCAATCTCATTCCCCAGCATCTGCCCTCTTCCCTCCAATGATCCCCTTCCTTTACTCCAGTGGCCTCCCTTCTGTAATTTAAGTAGTGCATGATAATTATGCATAAAAGTGGAACTCATTGTAATATATTCACACATGGATATAGTATAGCTGATTTTGTTCCCCAGTACATCCCCTGGCCCTCCGCTCCTCCTCCCTCTGGTTCCCCACCTATTTTCCCACTTCTATTTTGGTGAGATTCCATTTTTATTCCTTTTTATTTCTCTAGATTCACATGTAAGGAAAAAATATTGTACCCTTGACTTTCTGAGTCTGATTTATTTCACATAGTATGATGTTCTCCAGCTGTATCCATTGACCAGCAAAGGACATAATTTCTTCTTCATGGCTGAGTAAACTCCACTGTGTACATATACCACATTGTCTTTATCCATTAATCTCTTGATAGACACCATTTTTCTTTTCTAAAAATTTTTAGTGATGCATAACAATTATGCGGAATATAGTGTCTTCTGTACATTTCATTCTGATGTATTCATACCGCATATAACACAGTTAGATCTACTATGTTGCCGAGTGCCTCCCCCTACCCTACCCTCTTCTGTCCTTCAGCCCCTTTCTCTACTTTACTCTCTTTCTGTTTTCTTTTTCTCTCTAGCTTTCACATATGAGGAAAAGCATATAAGCCCTAACATTTTAGGCCTGGCTTATTTTACTTAATGTTACACTCTTCAGTTTCTTTCATTTTTCTGCCAGTGAAATAATTGCATTCTTTTTCATGACTGAGTAAAACTCCATTGTGCATATATACCACATATTCTTATCCATTCATTTGTTGATGAACAGGTAAGATGGTTCCATGACTTGGCTATTTTGAATTGTGATGCTATAAACATAGATAATCTTATTTCTGTGTAGTATGCTGATTTAATTCTTTTTGGTAAATACCCAGGAGTGGCATATGGTGGTTCCATTCCTAGTATTTTGCATAAACTCTGTACTGATGTCCGTTTCCACCAATAAGTGCATAATGGTTAAATTTATTATTTGTGTGCTTCATGATTGCCATACTTTTTCGAGTTAGATGAAATCTACTCACTATAGCGAGTTGAAATCTCAGTTTTGATTTACATTTCCCTGATGAATAAATATGTCAAGCATTTTTTCATGTAATTGTTGGCCATTTGTACTTTATGGAGAAATGACTATTTAGTTCATTTGTATATTTATTGATTGGGATTTTTTGGTATGGATTTTTTTAGCTCTTTATTCTGGATATTAATCCTCTGTCAGGAGAGTAGCTGACAAAGATATTCTATTCTGTAAACTCTGTTCAGGCTTGTGTCCTTTGCTGTTTAGAAACTTTTTAATTTGATGTTATCCCATGTATAGATTCTCAGTATTATTTTCCGAGCTACAGAAGTCCTACTGATGAATTCATTGCCCATGTCTGTATGTTGGAGTATTGTTAATACTATGCTCTATTTTAACAGTGGCTAAGTTTCTGATATAATTTCCTAGATCTTTGATTCACTTTGAGTTGACTTTTTTGCAGGATCAGAGAAAGCTAGTTCCGTTCTTCTACATATGGATATCCAGCTTTCCCATCACTGCTCTCCAATGTATGTGTTTGTCAACTTTATCAATATCCACAAAACACTAATTAAAAAAATAGAATAAAAATTAGTAGAGGGAAGGGCATGGGGTAGGAGAGGAGGGAAGGAAAAGGAAAAGTACTGGGGACTAAATTAGAACAAATTATATTCCATGCTTTTATAATGATGTAAAAATGAATCCTTACATTATGTGAAACTAACAAGAACCAATAAAAATAGAAAATAAAATGACTATCTGTGTGATTTGTGTGGGACCATATTCCATTGGTCCATGTGTCTGTTTTTATGCCAGTACCATGGAGTTTTTGTTACTAAAGCTCCGTAGTGTGATTTAAAATCAGGTACTGTGATGACTCAAGAATTTCTCTTATCACTCAGGGTTGCTTTAGCTATTCTTTGTCTTTTAAACTTCCATATATGACTTAGGGCTGTTTTTCTAGTTCTCTGAAGAAATTCATTGTATCTTGGTGGGTATTACATTGAATCTTTTGGTAATATCACTATTTTGACAGTATTATTTCTGTTGTCCATAAACATGGTAATTCTGTCTATCCATCTTTGTCTTTCTTTTTTCAACATTCTCTAATATTCATCTTTCACCTCTTTGGTTAAGTTTATTCCAAGGTATTTTTTAGGCTATTATAAATGGGATTGTTGGGGCTGGAGCAGTGGTTCAGCAGTTACAGCACTTGTCCCTCATGCACAAGTACACAGGTTCAAACCCCAGCACCCATGTACACAACTAAGTGTCAGAGCAATGAAAGCCATGTGAAAAACTCAATAAAAATTGATTCTCTCTCTCTTTCTCTCTCACTGTCCTTCTCTCTTTAAAGAAAAAAAATTTAAAAAATAAATGGAATTGTTTTTCTGATTTCTTTCTAATCAGAGTGTGTGTTTGGGAATGGTATTAGTGTAATTCTGCCTTTATAGAATGAATTTGGAAGTGTTCCCTTCCTTTCTGTTTCATAGAACAATTGGAGGATTATTTGTGTTAGTTCCTATGTAAAAATCTGGCAAAATTCAGCTGTGAATCCACCTGGCCAGGCACCCATATTGTTGTTTTCTGGGTTTTTTGTTTTTGTTGTTTGCTTTGAGTACTGGAATCTGAATGTGGGGACACTTTACCCAGCCCCTCTCCCTTTTTGGAGACAGGATCTCAGTAAGTTGCTTAGAGCCTTACTTAAGGCAGGTCTTGAACTTGATATCTTCTTATTTGACTGTCCAAACCATAGGGATTACAGGTGTGCACCACTGTGCCTGGCTTGTATCTTTTTAAATCCAAATTATAAGTCTTTATCTTTTAATTGGATAATCAATATAATTAACATTAAAGATGGTAGAGAGGAATGCATCACTTCTTGATATTTAATTTTATTTCTAATGTGTGATTCTATAGTAATTTTCATTTGCTTAATCTACTCTTCTAATGAGTTTTATTCATTCTTGAGCTGCTTTTATTATTTTTATCTTCTTTTGTGTGAAGGATTTCTGTCAGTATCTTCTGAAATACTGGTTTAGTGTTTAAGAATTTCTATAGTTTATGCTTATCTCAAAAAGTATTCATTTTTCCTTCAATTCTGAAGAACAGCAATTTTCTTCCAGGGATTGGAAGAAAGTATTCCAAGTTCTTCTGCCATTTAGGGTTTCTGCTGAGAAATGCATTTATTTTTGTTGATTTGCCTTGATAATTGACATGGTATATTACTCTTGTAAAATTCTTTCTTTGGTTTGGAATTTGAGTATTTTAATGATAATGTGTCATGGGGACACTCTCTTCTGGTCCTGTCTATTTGTCTGTTTGGGACTATAGATGTTTACAATATTTTAGTTTCCATCTCATTCCCCAAGCTTAGAAATTTTCTATTACTTCACTGGAGAGATTATCAGTGCCATTCGCCTGTATCCCTTCACCTTGTTAAATATCAGTGAGCCTTAAATGAGGTCTCTTAATGTTGCCCCAGATTTCTTGAGTATTCTGATCATAGTTTTACTTATTTTTTTCTTAATTGCTATTAAATATTCAAATTCATATACCTTGTCCTCAAGGACTTAAATCATTCTATTTGATCTAATCAATTAGTGAGTCTTTAACTGAATTTTTTTATTTTATTGAGTTTTATTTTATTTCCAAGATTTCTATTTGGTTCTTCTTCAGAGTTTCTTGGTCTTACTTGAAATATTCTTTCATATCCTGCATTTTCTTCTTTAGTTTATTCCTAAAATCTTCCTTTAGTTCATTGATAATTTTAACAGTCAATTCTTTGAATTCTTTATGTGACATTTCTTCTAATTTGATGTCTATAGGATCAGGTATTGGAATGTTATAAATTATTCAAGTTATCTTATTGCTTAGTTTTCTCATGTTTCCTATATTTCTATATTTATATTTGTGCATTTTCTGTAAAGGTATCTCTTTCACTGTTATATGAGGAATTTTATATTGAATTGCTTATTCTTTACTATGTGCCCCAGGCTGGAGTTACATCTAAATGTCAAAACTTTCACTTAATATGATGATGGAGCTACTTTCAATCCCAAGCAGGGCTTTGAGAAAAAATACTAATCACTAGTAGCTATGACCACTTAAAATCAAAACTATGTACTAATAACCTTAAAAAGTTATTGATAATGTTTTTCACAATTTCACTAATCCAAAAGTGGAAAAGGGAAGTAATGCCCTGGAATAGGCTGAGAAATTAGGTATTAAAGTAAATTTACTCTTCAACTGGAGAGGGTAAGAAAAAGAAATGCAGGGGCAGGGGCAGAAGGAAATAGCAAAGGGAGAGACAAGATAAGCGAATACAAAAAGAAGAGAAATGATAGGAAAAATCCAATCAGTGTATTAGACATTAGAATAATATGTAAAATTGGATTAAGGAATGCAATATCAAATGGTAGGGAGTTTTTATCAAATCAATACAGAAGATAATATCAACAAAATAAAAAAACCTAGCATTGAAGAGTGTTAAATCATTCCTTTTTTTTTATTAGAAATATATAGAGATACACTTGAGGGGGAAACATTATCAAAACAGTAGCAATCAATGGATATAAACTTTGTTATCCAGGGGTCATGCCAAAGCAAAGATAAACCACCTTGGCTTTCACCTTTTGCAGTTTCCCCCAGAAGAACTCATGCGTTAAATGGGTAGCTCGTGGAGGAATGACAAAGGCTTCCGGGATGGTTCCCCCATCTTCCCAATCACCAGACTCCAATGAGTTCTTCATATACCCTCTCCCCTCCCCATCCCCCTCCCTACACCTCCAAGTATCCTAGAGAGCTATCCCCCTATTACTCTGAAAGTCATTCAATTTGAAGTTTTGTTAGGTTAGCCGTCTGCCCTACTGCTTCCCCATAAATTCTAGCATCAACAGATGATAGAAACCATTTGGGCCTTGAGTCTCTGAGCTTGGGAGACGTCACTAAGCATAATTCTGTCCATCTCCACCCATTTGATTTCAAAAGCCATAATATTGTCCTCTCTAATGGCCGAGTAGTATTCCATAGTATATATGTACCAAAGCTTTTGTATCCACTCGTCAAGTGAGGGGCATCTGGGTTGGTTCCATAGTCTAGCTATAGTAAATTGAGCTGCTATGAACATTGATGAAGCCACACTGCTATAATACGCTGATTCTAAGTCTTTTGGGAAAATTCCCAGGAGTGGGATAGCTGGGTCGTAAGGTGGTTCCATCCTTAATTTTTTGAAGATTCTCCATACAGCTTTCCATAGTGGCTGAACCAGTTTGCAGTCCCACCAGCAGTGTAGTAGTGTTCCTCTTTTCCCACAGCCCCTCCAGCATCTGTCGTTGTTTGTATTCTTCATTTTTGCCACTCTAACAGGTGTGAGGTGGTATCTCATTGAAGTTTTGATTTGCATTTCCCTTATAGCTAATGATGTAGAGCATTTTCTCATATATTTATGGGCTTTCTGGACTTCCACTGGAGAGAAGTTCCTTTTGAGATCTTTAGCCCATTTATCGATTGGATTATTTGCAAGTTTGGACTTTAGTTTCTTTAGTTCACTATATATTCTGGATATTAGCCCTCTGTCCGAGGTGTAGCAGGCAAAAATTTTCTCCCATTCTGTAGGTTCTCTCTTGATGCTCTTGACTAGATCTTTAGCTGTGCAGAAGCTTTTTAGTTTAATTGCATCCCATTCATTTAATTTTGATTTTACAGCATGCGCCATAGGAGTTTTGCTAAGGAAGAATCTGCCGACTCCTATAAGGTGTAGTGTTTCCCCGACTTCTTTTTCTAGTAAATTTAAATTTGTAGGCTTAATATCCAGGTCTTTGATCCATTTTGATTTAATTTTGTGCAGGGCAAAAGATAAGGATCCAGCTTCAGTTGTCTACAAATGGCTGTCCAGTTTGTCCAACACCATTTGTTGAACAGGCTATTTTTCTTCCACACTATACCTTTGCCCCCTTTATCAAATATCAAATAGTTAAAGATATGGGGGTTTGTCTCAGAATTTTCTATTCAGTTCCACTGGTCTTCAGTTCTGTTGTGATACCAATACCATGCTGTTTTTGCTACTACAGCTCTGTAGTATAATTTCAGGTCAGGGATTGAGATACCCCCTATTTCTTCTTTTTTATAGAGTAATGTTTTGGCTGGTCTGGGTCCCTTGTTGTTCCGTATGAACTTGAGAATTGCTTTATCTATATCTCTGAAAAATGCCATAGGTATCTTGATGGGGATTGCATTGAATTTGTAAAGGGCTTTGGGTAGAATGGCCATCTTTATTATATTGATTCTGCCTAACCAGGAGCATGGAATGTTTTTCCATCTGCTCAGGTCTTCTACAATTTCTTTTTTTAGTGTTTGATAATTTTCTTTGAATAGGTCTTTAATATCCTTTGTAAGGTTAATACCCAAGTATTTCATTCTTTTGGAAGTGATGGTGAATGGGAGAGATTTTCTGATTTCTTCTTCTGTGGATTTGTTGCTGCTGTAAAGAAATGCTAGTGATTTGCTGGAGTTGATCTTGTATCCAGCTACTTTGCTAAAACCACCTATGAGCCCTAGGAGTTTTCTGGCTGATGTTATTGGTTCTTCTAGGTATAAAATCATGTCGTCTGCAAATAGAGATGACTTGACTTCCTCTTTTCCTGTACGAATGTCTTGCCTGATAGCTCTGGCAAGGGTTTCAAGGACTATATTGAACAAGAGTGGGGATAGCGGACAGCCTTGTCTCATACCTGAATTCAGTGGAAATGCTTTCAGTTTTTCTCCATTGAGGATAATGTTGGCTATGGGTCTGTCATAGATGGTTCTGACATAGTTAAAGTATCTTCCCTTGATCCCTATCTTTTCCAA
>PVKS010028661.1:0-26177 GCA_004027875.1 Aplodontia rufa
GGAGGAGGAGGAGAAGGAGGAGGAGGAGGAATAAGGCATCCAGTGGAATCCAGCTGTTCCTACACTCTGCTGTTTGGATCTTTCCAAGCCCTAAACAAGAGTACAAAGTTTCCAAACACAATCTCAGCCCTCAGACTCAGCCACAATTAACTGAAACTATATTAAAGAAAGATCTCAAATTAGAACTGCCTGGCTGAGCCCAGTTAGCTCCCAGATTTATAAGCACAGCCAATGATTGCTGCGATTGTTGGTGTTTTAAACCACCATGTTGAGGTGGTTTTTACGTAGCAATTGCTGTCCAGGAGAGTCCTAATAATAAAACTTAATCAGATTGAGTGATGGATACGGAAAATTATCAGAAATCACTCATGGGAACCAGACAGAGAGGTGGTAGGTGGGGAGAGAATGAATCAATTTGATATTTTTTTCATCTTTTATTAAAAATCTTTGATTTAATTGTGTATGTGGTGCTGGGGTTTGAACTCAGGTCCTTGCAACATGCCAGGCAAGGGCTCTATCCCTGAGCCACAGCTCCAGCCCCCAAGTACTAGCTTTTAATTTCCACTTAAGGTCAAAGAAGGACTTGGTATATATCTTTGCTTGAGTTGTCATAAACAATAGGTTACTCTTGGAATTTAATATTGGATGGAGTCTTCATTGTCTGTGGTTAGTTTCCAAAATGTAGGCTCTCTCTCTCTCTCTCTCAATCTCTGTGTCTCTGTTACTGCCCCCCCACCCTCTTTCTCTACCTCTACCTTTCCAAGATAAGGCTGTGTTCCATAAAGTCAGATGACACAATTTGATAAACAAGCAGACACCCATTAAAATGAGTGACTGTCAGAAATTTTCCATGTTTATTTGTTATTAACGACTGAGAATGTGAAGGTGCGATTCAAATAGTTTATTATTGTTATAGGTTTGTAGCAATATATTACAGTTTACGCCTTGGCTTGGAAGTTGATTACAAGTTTTATGAGACTGAATGCCTGTTATTGGCAGTCTTCATGTTTTCTTTCCCCCTGTAACATGTCGCAGACAATTGATTTATATGTCATCAGTGATTGTTTTTTATATCATATAATTTCAGTAAAAACAGTAACGAAGAAAGGGTAGATAATGGAGTGGATAGACAATGAAGGCCGCATCAGTCACATGGAGGGACTTTAAGCTATATTAATAATCCATACATACTCCGTAGAATCCATTCTGAGAATGTTTTATATTCTCTGTGAGACTCAGAACAAGAACTCATCAGAGACTTTTTATAAACACAGGTGGTGCTTATTAACTGAGAAATAAAAATTTTACACTCCTGATGATTAGCCTAGGCAAATTTTCATGTGCCTCTGCACTTTTGGGAAATGGTTTTTATTTTCTTTCCTATTTTTTTCTCTTTCATTTCTGATTACTTTCCCTCTATAGGAACAGCTTGAGTTAGTAGTGTGGTGATACCTAAAATATCTCTGACAGATTTTTGGGGAAAGATATTAGCCGTCTATTTTACAACAATCAATGCAATAAAATATGACACTCTACAAATTTTAACAGACGTGGCCATGCAGCCTCAATGCAAATAAAGATTTTATATTTAACAGAGACTAGGGATTTCCATCCACAAATAATTGGCTCAAAAGGGCAAATCCAATTTGGTTTTTAAAATGTTCAGGCTATGCGATGCTTGCATTATTTTTTCTTACAATTGCCTGAGTTGCCTGGTAATTTTGTAATAGTTTTGGTGCCTATTAAAAATAGTGCCAAAACAGTAGCAAAACCAGCTAAATAAAACAGAATGAGAATTAAGAGAACAGTGCATTGATGAGAAGGAAGTATAGAAATAAGAACGTCTTAACAGTTCGATAGAGGCTAAGCCTGGAGGTTGGTTTCATGACAGTCAATACACCCTTTGAAGAAGAAAGAGATTGTGGTGAAAATATCTGAAAGGGAAGACGATGGATCTTAGAAATTTTGAAAGGGATAAGTTTGTAGTGTAAGGAGTTGTGAATTCAAACCTCCAGAGAGCAGGAGAGTTGAGAAGTATGTATAGACATTCAGAGGAAAAGCAGTTTGGGGACACCGAAAGATATCAGCAAGCTTTGGATCAGAGGCTGAACACAGAAATTTGAATTTAATGCATGCTGTAGAGATGGTTTAAGGGACTATTTGCAAATATGGGAGTCCCTTTCCTATGAGCCAGGTTAATTTTTCACAATCTTTTGTATCATTTCAATGTCCTATTCAGTGTAATGTATACAGAAGTATTTTATGTACATACAAACTGGTGTGCATGTGATGGTGAGCAAGTAAAAATCTCTCTCTAGTTGAATGTGCACATATATGTGTGTCGATTTTAAAATATTTCTCTAGTTGAATATCGATGTGCATTTGTTTATTATCCATCATTGCCGCATATCACTTCCTTATCTGTCTAACCGTCTGCCTACCAGCTGTATTTATTATAAACTTCTTAAGATGATGGCATGGAAGATGGTACCCCCAAATCATTCAGTATTCAGGCATGAGATAATATCTAGAGGAAAATGAATGAAATGAATTATCTAAGATGTAAACTATATGCATCAAAGAAGGGGACCTAGAAAGGAGATATTTGAGAAGCAGTCACCTGGGTTGTTGGGCCTGGCTGTTGGAGGACATCTGTGAAGGTGGGCTGCCTTATAGTTGGATGAGAACATGGGAACCTCCACTCACTGCAGAGTTCAGCAACTGACACCAAAGAACAGGTTTCTGGGAAGTCGTCATGTCCTGCTCCAAGGATTCCCCGTTGGAGGTTCAGAGTACAGTGCCAATGTATCCAAGTTGACTCAGCTCTCCGAAGACTTTCACCTCTGAATTCTTGAGGGCCACTTGGACTGTCATTGATCTGCTCATTTGCATGGTTAGAATTTCTATTACTGGGGTGAGACTTCCTTGGCTGACATTAAATAAATGAGGAGAGGGTGGAGGGTGGAACAATAACTGCCTACTAAATGAGCCTGGAGCCTCTTTGATTTTAGTTTATTATCAGCTACGTTTGAGATTAAATATTGATGAAAAGTTTTGAAAATATAATTTGAAGTTTGAGATTTAGACCCAAGACAAGGCAAAATGTTTAAATTCGAAACTTTTACTTTTTGTGCAATGGACTATCATGGAGAACATCGTGCAGAGGGATGACGATGGAACAGATTCCTTCGTTCACCTGAGAATTTATTGAGCGCATACTACACGCCCAGTTTCTGGTTGACCTGATTTGGAAATGAAGCAGATTGCAAGTGCTGTTTTGAAGGAGGGAGTAGCAAAGGTTGATGGCATTTGATGTGTGCTTGGGTTGAGGTGATAGAGGGGTAAATGCCAGTAGAAAGTGCCTCAAATTAACATTTAGGATTTTTTTTTAACAAAAGATGAAATACCTGTCTATTTAAGATAAGGGTGAACAGAGTTTGAAGAGTTATAAAGAGAAAAATAAAACCAGAATGGGATGTGATGAGGAAAGAATAAAAGAAAAAAATACTTAGATTTTATAGATGGAGGTTTTCTGCAAATGTCCTCTGCAGATTTCTGATAACCTCAGGTGGTTTCCAAGGTGTCCACAAGCACAAGGAAAAAGTGACAAATTATCATATTCATATGCATTACTCGAATTTGAAAATTTGAAATCATCACAAAAATCAGATGACATTTTAACTCACTGCTACCATAATAAAGGCAGCATATGTTCCAGTCTGTTTGGTTATCTTGGGTAAAATTAATGTAGTAGGATACAGGTTTCCTCAAATACTATATTTTCGTGTGTCCTGGGTCTTTGTCTTAGGTTTGAAAAATGTCCACTTTCATTGTGAACATTGAGTTGCGTGGTGTCCCCAATTTACAAAAAACCACAGTGACTATAACCTTGGGACAAAATGTCTGCAAACAGGAATCAACTACATGGATCACTGAAGGACAAGTGACCACTAGAGGAACATTAAAAAGCAGGCCAACGGAATAAACCGAGGCTCGAGTTTCTTGAGCTTCAAGCTTGGAAGTAAATCCTAGTCAGTACCTGGGGGGAACTGCTAGAACTTGGAAGGAAACCCAAGAAAGTACAGCTAAAGATGAGGGAAAACTTCAAATCTGTTTATCAACTTTGTCCAGATCTCTGGATAACTCCTAATATATTTGAAAGACAGACTTCAAGCAGTCCAACCGAAGCGGAAAGACCTAAACTGAGGTTTTGTAATTTGGCATTTGAGTTTAGCTAGTTAACTATTTGCTCAGAAATACATTTTAGAGAAATGAATAGAATTCATAGTTTCTACAGGATAGCATTCCTAATGTTCAGAATACAATGTAAAACTTTAAGACACATGAAAAAAAATGAAAATGGGATTTATACTCAAGAAAGAAATTAATGGAGATCAGTCTCAAAATGATCCAGATGTTGGCATTAGGAAACAAAGCTTTCAAAGCAGCTATTATAATTATTGCTTAAGGGTATAGGGGAAAATATGCCTAAAATGCGTGAAGATATAGGAAATCTCAGCAGAGAATTATAAACTATTAAAAACCAAAGAGGATTATATAATCAAAAATACAATATATAAAATGCTACAAACCACTTTATGTATGCACCAGCATTCTAGATATGATAGAAGAATTAGTGACTTAAAATTATGCAATCTATAGGATAAAGAGTCAAAAATGTCAACATCAACAGAAACGCATAAAACCATGGAAAACATCAGAGCATCTAATTATGGGTGTAATTCAAAACAAAAATATAAGAATGGGAAGAAAAGGTATTTGAAAAGGACCCCATGTAAGAATAAAATATGTAAACAAGCCAGGGAAAAGTCTTTTACATACAAGGGAACAACTTTCAAATCATCTCTCTTTCCTCATCAGAAATGCTGAGAACTGGAAGGGAAATGGAATACTTTCTTTAAAGCTCAGAAAGAGAAACAAAACCTGTCAACCTAAATTCTATGTCCGTAGAAAATATACCTTAAACATACAGGCAAAGGAAAAGCATTTTCAAGTAAAAAGCCATCAAGAAATCTGTCAACAGGAGACCTGTACTAGGAACACTAATGAAGTTCTTCTGACTGAAGGTAAATAGTACCAGATGCAAACTTACATCATCAGAGATGCTGAATATTCAGGTAAACTTCATTTTTTCTTTCTTGTTTTCTTTGAGACAATGTAGTTCTATTTAAAGCAATAATTATATACTTTTTTGGGGAGTGGTATGTATTACATGTAGATGTAATACATGTGTCAACAACAGCATGGAAGATGGGAAGAAGTAGTCTTTTGGGAAAAATATTGAAATATTAAGAGTGTATATTGTATTCCCCATAGTATCTATTTAAAATATACAAAACAGTAAACACTAAAGATCTGATAGATAAATTAAAATGGAATTTAAAAAATATTCAAAGAATCTAAAATAAGGAAAAGAGGAACTAGGGTTCAAAAATCAGAGATGTGAAATAAGCCAGACCCAGAAAGTCAAAGGTCAAATGGTTTCTCTCATATGTGGAAGCTAGAGAGAGAAAAATAAAAGTTTTAAAAAATGTTCACGTGAAAATAGAAGAAAGGTCAATTCAGTAGAAGAAGGGGATCTGGAGGGAGGGAGGGGGAAGAGTCTATGAAGGTCCTGGGGAACAAAACCTACCAAATTATGCTATGTCCATGTATGAATACAATACAACCAAGCCTGATTATATATAGAATTAAAATGTAGTAATTAACACATTGATAACAATGGAGGGGAGGGGCTGGAGCAGTGGCTTGGCAGTTACAGTGCTTGCCCAGCACGCGTGAGTACACGGGTTCAAACCCCAGCACCCACATACACAACTAAGTGTCAGAGCAATGAAAGCCATGTGAAAAACTCAATAAAATAGATTCTCTCTCTCTCTCTCTCTCTCTCTCTCTCTCTCTGTTCTTCTCTCTTTAAAAAAAAAGGAATAGAAGGGAGATTGGGAGATAGAACTCATGGATCGGGGGAAGGACAAGCAGAGGGAAAGGTATGGTACTGGAGAATTAGATTGATCAAATTCTGTTACATGCATGTGTGAATACTGCAATACGAATTCTACTCTTATGAATAATTGTAATGCACCAATAATAATTTTGTATATCAAAGAAAATAAAACACAATTTTTTAAGATTTTATCATTCATTTTCTTTTTTTAATTAAGAAATTTAATTGTTGTACAATCAAAAATGCTTCCAATGAAACAATATATGTATATATTCTGAAAATTAGAATTACCTCTAAAGACAGTTTTTAAAAAGATTAGCAAAGTTGAATGACTTATAATTTCTGACTATGACTTAATGTATAACTGATTATCAAGGCAGCATGCTGTTCAGAAGAAGACTGAGACAGATCAATGGGAAAGAAGAGCCCACAAATAGACGCAGGGATCTAGGTGAAGTCTGTAGAGGAGTTCTCTGTCTTATTCTTTTAGTTTCTGTGAGTCTGAAATGATGTCAAAATAAAAGTTTAAAAAGGAAATATAAAAATGTTAAATAATTTGAACAATAGCACACCATAGTAGATATGAATTCAGTGCTAATTGAATAGGCAGAAGAAATTTGTAAATCAGTTATACTAAATAAACAACAAACTATGCTTATTATTCTGAAATGCAAAACTTCCGAAAGGTTAATCTGTTATACTTTCTTGCATGTTCAGAAAATCTTGCTTATTACAGCTGAGTGCATACTTTAAGCCCCAACAAACTATTTAGGAACATTTTAGTTACAAAAATGAAAGCAGCTCTCTAATCACAGGGCGCAGCAATGCCTGGCTGCTCATTCCTAGCCCCTCAGCCCTTGACTTAGCTCACTTGTCACTGAGATGAACAGCATCCAGGGATGGTGATGGTTTCCTGCCTTCAACTGATATGGCTTCAAGTTTCTCTGCTTTCGGAATTTCTCCAGTGTGCTTAGCTCACAGGCGTGGCTGTCTAGAATAGCTGAGGGTTTAGCACCCTCGGGAGAGTTTGCAGATATACATCCGTGCTTTGCCTTTCCTCGATGGGACATTTCCAGGACATGTTGTGAACACTTTCTCAGATGGAATCCAGTTGCCTGTAGCATAAAACCACTTATTAACTCACCCTTGATTGGCTTTCCCCCTGCCTAGTACCATGACTTAATAACCTGTACCTCCCAGGTCACATGCCAGATAACTTTCCATACCCAGATCCTTGTTCAACATTTACTTTCAGAGAAACCCAAAATACAACACACATCATCTCAAAATAAATTGATGAAGGCCATATGTCTCAAAACTTATAGGATGTGACTGATACATTCTGAAGCAAATCAGTAGCATTAGGAATGTTGTTGGGCTGGAGCTGTGGCTCAGTGGCTATGGTGCTTGTCTTGCATGTGCAAGAATGTGGGTTCAAATCCCAGCACCACATACACAGCAAAGTGTTGGAGCAATGAAAGCCAAATGAAAACTAAAATAAAATTGATTCTCTTTCTCTCTCTCTCACTGTCCCTCTCTCTTTAAAAAATAAAAGTGTTCATTGTTAATAAACAAAAAATAAGAATTAAGCCATTAAGTTAGGAATTAACATATCCAATAAAAAGTAGAAATAAGAAAAGTATACAGTTAAACACACACAAAACAGATGTTAGGACACAAAAATATTAAATCAAAAGCATGCATGCTCTTTGAAAAAAATTTAAAAATCTATAATAAATTTTTGAAAATTCTGATGAATAACAAAATGAAAATAAGTGAAGATAAAGAAAAATAAGTAATTCGTCAAAAAATGTGAAAAGCAAATAATTTTAAAAGAATGTGATATATAACATGAGTCTGTCCTAATGACTTGAACGCTTTGGCAAAATGAATAAAGAAAATATGAATTTTCACAAGTAACTCAAGGAATATATAACTAAATATACTCATGGAAGAAATTTGAAAAGTCTTCAAAGAATTAGGTAAAAATTCTCTAAAAAGAATAAATAAAATACTCAAATGCCAAATTATTTTAAAACAGCTTCTTTCAAATTTTTTAAATCACAGCTCATTCCTATGTTACACAGTCTATGTTTAAGCACGGATGGAAAGCTTTCCAATTTCTTCCATAAAAATTACCCGGATACTAAAATTCTAAGAAAGAGAAGCCAAAAGGAGAAAAGCTTCTGAAATTTTTTCTGAAATGCTTAAGATAATAAAAAGTATCTATAATCAAAAGAAATAACGTACTAGATAGTTAAAAGAGGCATTGCTATTATAATTAAGAACAAAATATGCCACTATCAACTTATTTTGTCCTGAAAGTTCCAACTGTAAAATCAGGGGCGGGTGTATGGCACCAAATGTAAAATTAGGTGTGGGTGTTCAAAAAGGAGTCAGACCTAAAAGCAGCTGAGCAAAGCCTTTTTATTGGGAATCGGCTCTCGGGTGAGGTTCACTGGCCCACCAGGGTGAGGACAGGCTGGGGAAGTCATGCCCGGCCCCAACTGGAGGGTGCTTTTATAGTCCGGGGTAGGCGGGGAAGGCTTGTGGGTTCAGCGTCCCCTTGGGGTTGGCCCGGGACTCCGTTGATTGACAACAGGCGGGTGCAAGGTGCCATTGGGGTTTATCTGCCAGTGCCTGATTGGTTGTTCCCTCGCATGTGCAGGCTGCCAGATGCCCTGCTCCCATCCAGCTGCCTGAAACTGACCTTACATCCCAGCATTTTTGGTGATATAGGGCATCGATTTCCATCTGGCTACTTCCTGCTATTCATGGCACCTTATGGGGGAGGGGAGGGTTCAGGTGTTGATTTGTCGGGAGGGAGGCAGCTGTAAGGAAGGGTTCAAGAGCATTTGGTTGTATGTTACTCCAGCGACCTTGCTCATGTGGTTTCAGACAAACCTGAGGAGACAGGGACCAGTCATTAGAAGGAGCTTATCACTAATATGGGAGTAAGGATGGGGTCAGCCAGGTGACAAGAGTGGAGTTCAGCCATCCTGGCCAAGGGTCATTTGAATGTTGCTTCCTAAGCCTCTAGCTCAGATGTCTGAGAGTTCTAACGTTTTTCTTGACCAGCCCAGTTTCATTGATGTAGTAGCAGCATTCCTCTTTTAGGAATAGATATGTTCCCCCTTTATCTGCTGTCAGGAGATCTAGTGCTTTCCTTGGTTCTGCAAGGAAACTTGGGCAACAGATGTTATTTGTCTTTGTAGGGAGGCAAGGGAGGCAGCAGATGCCGCCATTGCCTCTTAGAGTTGCTGTTCTAGCCTCTGGGTGGCAGCAACAGCATAATCAAGTCCTTTTGCCCCCAACCTGCAGGCAGTGAGTGAGGAGGCTAGGGAGAGTCTGAACACCACTAGTAGGAAAATGGCCCATTTCGTCCTAGGGAGGGGATTCTAAGCAAACCAGATCAATTCAGCTTCATTACAGTGTCAGCTGAGCAACTAAAGTGGAGGGCACACAGAAAGCAAAGGGCATATTGAACTTCAGTTTTTCATCAGGGTGCCATTACACCAAAAAAACAAAAAACAAAACAAAAAAAAAAAACAAAAAACAAAAAACAAACCAAAACAAAAAATACAAAAAAACCAAAATGAAACAAAACAAAACAAAAATCCCGGAGGAGCAAACACTGAAAAAGAGATTTGTATGTTTTGGTTGCAAGGTACTGAGGTAGAGGAAGTGTAACAGTAAGAAAAGCTCTTTGAAGAGTTGTACAATAGGGGAACCCCTTCTAAATATGGCATTTGCTTTTAAAATGGCTTATATATCCTTGGACTGTAGTCCCATGTGATTCTGTAAAACAGTTTACTCTTTAGTGTTAACTTCTGTCTGGTAGAGATATTTACCTTTGAAAGAACTAATGAGCATGCATCTCAAGTAATGTTTAAAAAGAGCCATTGCCTTTGTTGCGAAGTGTGCATGTAGGGCTGAGCTTTGGTTATACAATCCGTCCAGGTGTTTAAGATCAACTTGATCAAAACTGATCTTGTTACTATCTGTTGCTACAAGTCAGCTGAGATTTGCCAGGGTCATTCTTGAGGAACTTGTGAAAAGCCACTTGGCTCTTCTACCAGTTGTGCCATCTGCCAGGGTAGATCAGGATCTTGCTGACCACACATGGCTTCGCTTAGAAGCATCAGGGACATCTCCCTGCCCAATGACCTTCCTGTCTTTGCAGCATGCACACTGAGTGGCTTTCTGTTCTGTAGGATCTCTTGATCCCCCTGACTAGGAGGTCATGTTAACCAGAGTTGTCAAGCCTGTAGATAAGTCCCATTGTACCCTGAGGTTTTTCTGACCAAAGAGGGCAAGGGCCAAAATATTGACTATTTTCCTTAACCCTTTAACTATCTTAACTTTGGTCTCCTTGATTTGGTGTTAAACATCCAGCAGGCCAGTTTCACCAGTCTTAAAGAGGAAATGCTATGCTACAGTTTTATAGTTACCCCTTTTGTTTAATTAGGATCAATAACAGTGCTTAAAATTAGTAGTATATCTTGTCTGTTCTGTAGGTGATGGCGTGCCTTAATTCAGGTTTTTGTTAGAAGTACTATTTCTGCAAAACACTAATAAGCAACAGTTTTAAAGTTTTACAAGGAAAATACAACAAGCAATTAGCAAGAATAAATAATTCTACTTTGGAACCATCTGGTGAGAGGCTGAGTTTTAGGTGAGATAGAGTTCTTAACAAATATTAAGTGTTTTATTTTTGAAGTTGATCTTTGCCCCTTAAAAGTATTTTACAAAGTTCTCATGTATTATTTTTGGAGTCTATCTGAATATACATTGTGGAAACAGTGTTAATGACCAGGAAAAAGACTTAGTGAAAGCAAATAGATATAAGGTAGGGTTTTAAATGGCAGTGTGGCCCTTCTATATCAGAATCAATATATACAAGAGAGCACTTATTGGTTACATAACTTACATATGATTTGGACAAAGCTTGAACACTGTTTGACCATAAGAAAAATCTTCAATAGTTTTAATTGATTGTGCCAATTATATTCAACTTAATACACAAGCTTCTGAGATTTACCTTCCACTAACCTTCTTCAATTTAGACACTTACTCAAAACAGTTGAAAAATACAAAATGAAATTGCCAAGAGAAACAGTATTAGTGACCAAAGACTGATTTATACATGGAGCCCATTAATGATAAAACCTCTATACATTTAAAACAAATGTAAGCCAGGTTTAAAATGAACAATGTTTAAAAGACAGCACTTGGTTAACTTGCCTGCCTTAAACTATGTAACACATATAGAGGAAAGCTTGAAAATTTGGTTCTCAGATGTTTACGTGTCTTTACTCACATAGGTCTAGAATATCAATAATGATATCCTGAAATAACAGTTGCTTATTTAACCAGTTGTAGAACAATCATTTAAGACTTCAAAACAGGTACAAATTCTAGATTTAGTTTCTCTGATAACTCTTAACAGACATAAGAGATCATCTTGATAAGCATACCAATGTTTTAAGAAACCCCATTTCTTAGTTAGACTTTGTCCTATTAGTATATCTTTCCCAGTTGCTGATTGTTTCCTAAACTTCCAGTTGGAAGTAATTCCCAATTACTGTTAAGATGAAATACTTTGTTTCACATAAAAGTCAACAAAACAGCTGAAACTTTTGTACCCTTTCTATACCTGTTACACCTGTTAGAATTTTAATTCATAACAATTTTGCTTTTAATGAAGATAAAGAAAACAACCTTAATATTTCCCCATTTATCAGGAACTTATTTAATAGACCCAAATATGTATTGCCTTATAGAATCCAAGAACCCAAGAGCAACTGAACTCACAGTTAGCAGCAACAACCAAATGTCCTCTTAGCAAACATGCCTAAAGATTAATCCCATTTATGTTAACAGACAAGTGTAGATAACCAATACAAGCTGTTTCTTCCCTGTTGAAGAAAAATCCTAGAAGCAATGAATGTTACACTTAACATTTAGAGAAATCAGTATTCTATTGATTGGCCACCTGGAAAAACATGTGGGTTAGGAATTTCAAAGACATCTTTACTCCTGTTTAACCAATTAAAATTGAGTCTCTTTAAATGTTTGAGTCACGTGAACTGAGAATCATTTGGATCCATTTTTTTTTTTAAATTTAGTTTATGAGCACTCATTTAAGCCAGTGTGGTACCATGTTGATGCAATGTATAACACATGCATAGACAAACACAATACCACACATAGAGAAAACCAACAAGAGACAGATTTTGGCACCATTTATGTAAGAAAAGAGATGAACAAATGAAGGAAATAAAGAGAGGAGAGTGGTGACTCAAGAGTAATGTAGGTTTATTTAGGAGAAACCTGTGGAGAGGGGGACCCAGTGGAGGCTGGGCCCCTTCTGCTCTTACAGACGGGGTAGATATGGAGGGAATGAGTGGGGAGGGTTTGGAGGAGGAGGAGGAGCCATAGCTATAGGAGAAAGGGGCGGACAGACTACAGCTGCTGGAGGGGAAGAAGGAGAGGATTGACCTAAGTAAGGGGGTGGGACAAGAGCGCAAATCCCAGAAGGCCTGAACATATGGCATTTTTGATCATTTCCCTGTCCAGTGGCAGTGATTGACCAAATCAGTGAGGATTTGATAGTCAAAGGTTCCTTCTGGAGGCCATTTTGAGTCATTGTCTAAAGTGTACTGAGACCAGGTCACAGTCAAGTAAAAGCCCAGCTGTGTAAGTCTTTACGGTGTAAGACTTACGGTGTAAGTCTTTAGAGAGTCCTAATTTAGTAAAATTAAGGTCTAGGGAGGACTTGGCATTTCCCATGGCCTTTCGGTATTACTCGGGGGCAAACAGAAGCAGAAAGAGGCATCCGAAATTCTGGTCTTGTTCACCTGAGGAACTGGAATTGAGCAGGCCTAGACCCTGATGTCTCCTCAGCCTACCATAACAGAATGGGTGGGAGTAGCCAGAGACTGGGATGTCTTCACAGTCTGCCGGGGTCCCAAACAGAATGGATGGGGGTCTGTGGTGCTCGTGACTCACAGACAGACCCCCGTATGGAGAATGCTATTGGAAGGCCAAGGGAAATGCAAGGGAACTTACCTCATTTCTCTTGGCCCCAGATGATGGGAAACAAAGCAGTCAGGAACTTCCTGGTTCATCTGTGGGAGAGGGTGGACATCAACTCCAGTGGGGGAGGCCCCAAAACCCTCCCAGTTTTTGGCACCAACTGTAAAAATCAGGCGTGGGTGACCAAAAAGGAGTCAGACCTAAAAGTGGCTGAGCAAAGCCTTTTTATTGGGAATCTGCTCTTGGGCGAGGTTCACTGGTCCACCAGAGTGAGAGCAGGCTGGGGAAGTCATGCCCGGCCCCAGCTGGGGGACACTTTCATAGTCTGGGGTAGGCAGGGGAAAGACTTGTGGGTTCAGTGTCCTCCTGGGGTTGGCTGGGGACTCTGCTGATTGACAACAGCAAGATGCCATTGGGGTTTATCTGCCAGCACCTGATTGGTTGTTCCTCGAGTGCATGGGCTGCCTGACACCGTGCCCCCATCCAGCTGCCTGAAACTGACCTAACACCAACTATTAAAAGGGTGAAAAAAGATGAGGTAATATGTTCGTTACTGAGAAAAAATGATTATTGTTCACAAGTGACATGACAGTGTATCTAAAAATTGCAAGAGATCAATTTAAGTACTGTGAAAACTAATAAGGTTAATTGATTGATTAATTAATGACTTTTACAAGGGGACCCTGAATGTAATAGATTGAATAAAATAGAAATTTCTTTTTATTTCTTAAAACAGTCTGTAGATTAATGATCTATAATTCTAGAACAGGGATCCTAGAACTTCTCTCCTTCAAGTGATCCTAGACACTTTCCTTTTTGCTGCCTTTCCAACAGTCCTTCTGAGACAGGAGGACAAGTTAGGCAATCAGTATAGGCAGAATGATGGGGTCAATAAGGAGGAAATTGCCTGATAGTTTTTTTTTTCTAAGAGGGCAAAGAACACCCACTATTACAACCCCCATGCTAATAAAGCCCTCTACTAACAAAGGTGTTTCCCGACATAGGCAGCTCCCGTGGTGATAAAGGTGACTGTAAATCCTCATTGGTAAAATTCAAATTATAATGCTTACCTTGCATGGATGTGATGATGATAATGTAGCTGGGATGCACAGTTTATTGATGACTTATCAGGCACGAGGTATGGATAATACATTAAACCACTTAATTCTTCACCCAAATCCCAAGAGGTAGATACTACTATCGTTGCCATCTCATTGTGGGTATTATTTGCACTTGGCAGATTAAGGAACACAGGTAAAGACTGTTCTATAATTTCAGAAGTCACACAGCTATTGACTATTGATATCAGGACCAGAAATGGGGCAAATCTTCACCGTCAGGATGCTAAAGGCATAAATGCCCAGCAACAGGCTCTAAACAGGGAAAGATAATAAATGACAGCACAGGTCATAAACAATAAATAATAAATAAGCAACTGCTGCATCTGGATTAGAATAGATGGGTAGGACTCTGTGCTCCTGTTATGGAGACAGTAAATAGAAGCTGCAGATTGTGATGTAGCTGGTCTGTCTGGTTGCCTAATCTTTATTCCAAGAAGGGGAAATTTAAAGGCTCAGTGAGTTTTTGAGGCTAGGGACTATTATCATTATTTTTTTTTGCACAGTACTGAGGACAGGGTATGGCATGTGATAAGAATTCAATAAATGGGGCTAACAATGTTATGGTTCACTATGTGAACGAAAGGTTTAGCCAAGTGTTTGGCTCTTCATCAGCCACTCAGTAAGTATTTATTAATGGAATGAATGCTTTCATATATTTCTTTTTTATTATTAGTTAGACATAGACTTACATATTTGAGGGAATTGTACATAATCATGCACACTTGGATATTGACATAGTGAGATAATAAGTTGAGGATCTATCCCCCTTCATCCCCGAACTCATGTCTCCTCTGTAATTCCGCCATAATTTAGTTTGAAACGAACATATACATGTATAGTAATTGTTGATATTTCTGAGGTTCTCTGCCTATCTGTGTATAGCTAGGCTTCTAATGGGAGTTGAGCATTCCCCACTGTATTGATAACCCCCATATCCCTTCCTCCCCTCTGTGCCTCCATCTCTTCTCTCCCCACCTTCAAAGGTATGGTTCACCAGCTTATGTGGAGTTTCAACTATTTCTGAATCTCAAAGTTTATGTTATTCCTAAAATTTCCTAGAGTTATGGTTTTTAAAGACAGTGCTGTGTCAAGAAAGTATTTGAAGACACTGCTGTGGAAAGTCTCGTAGTCTTAAATCAATGTTTGTCTACAACATTATGTTTAAATTTGGTTTAGAATTACTGAATGTTTCAGGAAAAGGTAATGGTGTACAATAAAGAAGATGATAATAATTCACTTTAAATCAACAAACACTGTTTGAATGTTTAGGAACAGCACTGATAATTTCCCAGAATTCTGGTTGATATGCTTTATCATAAATATGCATTGTAATCTAGTTTTCACAGTTCAGTAAAACAAGTGTCAGCAAAATTGATAGAATTCAAAAGCAACATCTTACTTTCAGTATTCCTGATATGACTGATCTTCATTTGTGAATTAAATATTTGAATTGAGACTATGAAAAGAGCAAAGCTATTTTATTAAAGTTTTATAGGTTCACTAATGTTCATTTATTTCAATCCTCTTTGTAAATTTTGGCTAGAAATCTCTTTATGATTACACTGGTTAACAAGTGAAAACATTCCAGAAAAATATTATTTAATTGAGGGTAAACTAAATGATTTTCTGGTCAGAAATAAAACCACTGATGACAACAAATATTTGTAAGAATTGTGCTTTAAGGGGCTGGAGCGGTGACTAAGTGGTTGGAGTGCTTGCCTGGCATGCACAAGGACTCGGGCTCAAACCCAAGCACTACATACATAACTGAGTGTTGGAGAAACAAAGGCCAGATGAAAAAAATAAATAAAAAAATAAAAAAATAAATAAAACTGATTCTTTATCTCTCTCTCCTCCTCTCTCTATTAAAAAAACAAAACAAGAATTGTGCTTTAATACAGAGTTTCGCTTGCTAGTCCAGATGGTGCCTATATTCAGAAAATTGGGGTTTTGATTTCTAGAACTTTCTTGGTGCTATTTAAGATTTCTTTACAGCTATCATCTAGTTTACTTATCACTTGCAATTGGGAGAGCCATGAAGGAGCAGACAGACCCTATTTTGTGAACTCTTGGAGTAGTGAATTCTTAAAAGTGAGAGAAATAGTAGAGAGAGAAAGAGGTTAGAAAAATAATCCTTCCCTTTCTGTGCTAGTTTCCAATATCATCTCCAAATAGCTGTTGAGACCTCAATTTATTGAGCCTAATGGAGACAAGAGATGAAACGGTGAGACCAATAATAATTAGGATGCACAGCGTCACTGAGGCCATGCAGACTTGGCTGATTCCTTTCCGAAGTGATGGAAGGAGAGGAGAGAGAGAAAGGGTGAGTACAGACAATTCAGCCCCTGCTTTCCAGCTAATTGTTTATCGTGAACGTCCCTGCCTCCATCAAGGGCATTTCTTCCATTTACTGAGCACGCAGGAAGCAGACATTGCCCAAGTACAAGGGTTCAGTTTGCGCTGAGCCACAAATCACATTTCATTTATCAGGCCCTACAGATGACAGGATATCATCGAATCCCCGGAGAGCCATATTCATTAAAAAGAAATCTTAAGTAATTACAACAATTAATTGACTTGAAACAGTTTCTGGTGGATAAGGTTTACATAATTCATTTGCCAGACAAAACAAGCTGATCAAATCTGGGAACATGTTATTTAGGAGTGTCCCTCTATCTGACATGTACCTTCATGGAAAAGCATTCATTTATATCTTTTAAAGGGGGAAATATAGAAGAGTCAGGAGACTGGGGTGTGGGTGATGTGGGGTGATGCTGGATTAGGATCAGGGGCATATCATATTACTACATATGCATCTATTGTACAACAGCACAACTCCTCAATAAAATTAAAAAGAGAGAGTAATTTGTAAAGTGGGTCTGACAGATTCTATTTTGAGTCCATACAATGGTGCTACAACATCTCTTAACGTTGACTAAGATTGATGAATGAACACAATTTGGACTGCTAAATGAGAACCCTCTCAAATGAGTTTGTAGTTTTGAGCAGGTGTAGGCGCATTCAAGACACAGGTCTTCCAAAAGCTGCACAATTGTTCAGCACAAGATCAAGGTCCAGTGCAAGGACTCCAGGATCCCCCAAATAGCATGCATGAACAACTATTCCTATCAAATTAATATTTTGTCAACATTTTTAGCCATTAGTCATGAATATGTTCTAAATTGTTAAAATGTGGGGCTTATGATTAAATTTGGCAAGGAATATCATTGAAGAGTATAGGAAATAATTTATGTATTGTGAAATATGATTTTCCAGCCATCTTGTACAACATAATATACCACATTTCAGCACCTGATTTAGAGAGATGCTTTAGAGAAGTCCACCTCATAGGAAACTGTCCTCTGATACAGTTCTGATGTAGCTTAGAAGGCTGGTAAGAGAGTGGATGATGGTACTTCTTAGAAAACAAACAAAAAGCATATGCTATATAAGTTTTGAGATTGCTGTATCATTTTTTGTTCTTATATTTAACACATTTATTGATTGGCTTTCCCTCATCAAGCCTTTTTTTCCCCCTTAAAAACAAAATTCATACTTGGGATTGCACATGCCTGTAATCCCAGCATTTTGGGAAGCAGAGGCAGGAGGGTCACATGTTCAAAGCCAGCCTCAGCAAGGCCCTTAATGAACTTAGCAAGACCCTGTGTCGAAATAAAAAATAAGAAGGACTGGGGATGTGGTTCAGTGGTTAAATACCCTTGGGTTCAATCCTGGTACCAAAAAAAATTAATTTTTTAACTGGTACATACATAAAAACATGAAACTGGTACATGTTATTGAGGTAACATGATTTGAGATATGATACATTATGTTATGTTTAAATCAGATTATACATGTCTCCTCAAATATTTTTATTTCTTTAGGATGAAAACTTTCAAAATCCTTTCTTCTAGCATTTTGAAGAACTCACAGAGGCAGCTTCATTCAAAGGACAAAAGGTGAGACTCCCATCTAAGAGAGACTGAATTCTCCAGTTTGTCTTCTAACAGTGAGACACAGATTGGCTTACTCAGTTTCCTCTATGATATTTGCTGAACATATGTGCACAGGGCCCAAGAGAGAGAAACCACACCAGAATCACCTGGCTTGGGGCTTGGTCTCTGCTGTTGTGGCACATGTCTTTAAGTATGAGGACCATCAGTGAGGTTCAGAATCCTGGAAAAGTTTGTAGACTGTATTTCTATTTATTGGTGGTTTTAGAAGTTATTCCCTTTCTCCCCTCAAGATTTTCCTTATCTTCATAAATGCCACTTGCTGGAGTGTGCACATTTCTGGAATCCAGAATTCCAGTATTTGGTTCAATCTGTTTAATAAGTTTGGTAGAGTACTAGAAGCAGGAGTTATAAAATAAATCATATTTCAAAAAAACGTGTGGGGGTGCATTTTCTTGGATTTCTAGAGGCTGGCTAGAGAGTTTGTAGTGATCATTCTATTTTTCAGGCCTAGAATTGCTATTTTGCATCACAAAAACAACTTCCATGTCTTTGTTGAAATTTTCCAACTCTTTATTTGTTTTAGAGAACCCGTACTGGATCACTGAAGTGGTTTTATGGTGGCCAGATTAAAATCTTTTGAATGATACCAACCTTGGATTCGTTGGAGGTTGTTGTGAGTTGGTTGTCTTATCTTACTCATTCTTGGTATGAAGATTTTTTCTATTGTATGCCAGACATTTGGGCTATTTATGTAAAGGGACTTAGAGTCTCATTTAAATCTTTTATTTATCAGGTAGTCACCTTGTATAGGTTAGATCTCAAGACTAATTTGGTGGGCTGCGGTTGCAATGGTCATTCAATTTTTTGAGTCTTCACTGTTTTATTATGTCTTTGTTTATATGGTGCCAGTAAGACTCATGCTAGTGCCCGGTGAGGCTGGCCAGGGTGCTGAGGGTCTCCCCAAGGTGAGCCTCCCCATGGTTGAACTTGGGTGAAT
This sequence comes from Aplodontia rufa, assembly GCA_004027875.1. Lineage (NCBI taxonomy): Eukaryota > Metazoa > Chordata > Mammalia > Rodentia > Aplodontiidae > Aplodontia > Aplodontia rufa. The sequence goes on from PVKS010028661.1 coordinate 19,078, forward strand.
GGGAGTTTCCAGTGGTGGGGTGCAGAGGGAGCTTCCCTGACCAGGCACTTGTTGCAGGACAGCTCTGGTATTCCTCAGTACAGAAGAGGAGACTAAAGCCATGCAGGGGAAGAGCGTCCCTCCTTGTACCTTGTCATTAGTGGGTCTCTGGAATCCAGTTGCCTTGGGACGGTAGATGGTGGCTGTTTTTCTCCTATTGTTGGAGTGACTCCTGCTCATTCTTGTGGAGGAGTGGGACTGTCTTGGCTTCCTTCTGTTGCTGCATTGGAGTTGGGTCCCCTGGGTCTGGATTGCCTTCTTGTGTTGGATAGGATTTCAGATGTCCTGCCCCTGAACATGTTCCTCCATTTCTGATCCCCAAACCACATGGCTTTCAACTCTCCACCTTTCAGAATTCTTTCTCAGTTGACTCTTGTGCTGTTTCCACACTTTGCAGTAATACTTGTTGAGAAAAAGCAGCAAGAAATGGGTTTTAAACTATGAATAGATTTCAAAAAAGAATTTCCCATGGAAAGTCTCAAAGACAGATTTTTAACAATAAATTCAAAGTTTGTTGTTGAGATATAAGAATACTTAGCCCCAAATATTTTTAAAAAGATTTTTTCCTGTGATGCTACTTAAATAAGATAAGATGTGTTCATACATTATTGTTTATCCACTTATGTTTCTATTTGAAATCACACATTAAAAATACCATGGGGCTTGAAAACTCTATAATCTGGGGAAATGAACCAAAAAAGAAATATTCTATTTCATTTTCTGATGATATGTCAAAGAAAGTTTCTATCTTCATTTAGTAGTTTTTCTCTTTGTCATCTTTGAATGGATAATGGATTATTTGAGATAGAGGCAGTTTCTGGAATTCAATGTCAAAAGTTTTCATCAAGTCCAGGGTCAATGGTACATCAAAGCTGGTTGATTGACAGAACTGCCAAGAGAACTTTAAAAATTCCAACCTCCTGGGTTTCACCGTTTGAAAATTCTGAGTATTTGGAGAGAAGCAATTTTATTTAGTTTTTCATGTGGCTTTCGTTGCTCCAACACTTCGTTGTGTACGTGGTGTTGGGGTTCAAACCTGCATCCTTGTGCATTCCAGACAAGTGACATAAACACTGAGCCATCGCTCAAGTCCCTATTCTGAGCGTTTGGGATGAGAGCCCTGAATGTATATATTTTTGAAGACTCTTGAGCAGCTACAATGATTGGCCATGTTAGGTAAATAGATATATTTAACTGAGAAGTTGGTATATCTTCAGAATGTGCTTGACACTAGAAACAAAAGGCCCTTCCCTCAGAGTAGCTGTGCAGGAAAGCTGACCCTTGCAGTGATTTTTGGCTATCACATTTTAAAAGGAAGAATGAAAATTCAAAGCTTCAAGGAGCATGGCAAGAATAACACAAGTTATGCAGCATCTAGCCTGAGAGAAAAATGACTAAGATACTTGATATATGACTTGTGAAGAGAAGTCCCGTAGAGGAGCTGGTCATGTCTTCAAATATTTACCATCTGTTCTGAGGAGGAATTGGACTCCCACTATCTGAAACCTGCATCTTTAGAAAACCTCCCAGGTGATACTGATGCAGACCGTCTGTGGCCTTTGTTGGGAGCACACTTGGGGAGCACTCCTGGCTATGGGGAGGCGTCATCCAGACATTGATGGAAGGGTCTGGGTGCTTGAAGATGATATAGCTTCTGGAGAGAACTCAATAGGAAGCCAAGCAATGTGTAAAAGGATGGAAGGGATGGAAGAAAGGAAGGGAGAGAGGGAGGGGGAGAGTGAAGGAGGGAAAGAAAGTAGGAAGGGAAAGGAGGGAAGGAGAAAGAGAAGAGAAGGGAAGGAAGGAAAAGAGAACAGGAAGGGAAAAGAAAAAGGAAGAGAATGGAAGGGAAGTGAGGGAGGGAGGGAAGGAGGAAGGAAGAAAGGAAGGAGGTTTGGAAAGGGTGGGGAAGAGGCAGGGATGTTCTGGGTGCAGATGGTCAGCTCCCAATGAGATGCTAATTATATGATCTACTGTAATGCAGTTCAGTAATCTGGGAATGAGGCAGAGAAAGTAGAATTATACCAGAATGGGGGAGGCAGAGTGCAAAGTCAAGGGACAGCGGGAATTTGGGTTTTTGGTAAGAGACTAAGTGCACACTCTTGATTACATAGGGAAGCAGGAGATCTCAGGGGAGACCCACTGACCTGCACCAGTGAGCCAAAGGGCCAGAGCTGACCACAGGTGAGGGAAAGGCTCAGAAGCAGTGAGGACATGGAGAGGAGTCCAGGTTTTGAGTTGCTCTCACTTTTTCTGTTCTGTGAGAAAAGAGGGCAGTGCACCATGCAGGAGCCAGCTGAAGAGGCCACGTTGTGCCCAGGACAGTGCTCCTCATATACCTGTGTGCCTCAGAATCTCCTGGAGGGTCTGAGCCCACCCCAGAGGCTCTCATTCAGAAGATCTGTGAGGGCCCAAGGGCTCGCTTTTCTGACCAGCTTTCAGGAGGTGCTAATGCTGATGACCTGGGATGGGATCACATTTGGAGGAATGGGAACCTGAGAAAAATTTGGTTTCCATTAGACTGACACATTTGCAAAGGATGAGAATGAAAGAAACTTGTCTGCCAGGGAAGATTCCAGAAAGCAGAGCAAACGAGGAGAGATGATTGGGAGCCTGGGGTTCAAAATGAGTTCCACCAGAGTGGGAGTTCAGGTCTTCTCAAAGTGTGAGACAAGCAAGTTGTGGTCCCTGTGTGTTCTCCAAGAGCTATAAAGTGTGTCATGGCAGTTTGCACTGATCCATCACGAGTTGTTTAAAACTGGCTCTTTTCCATGCATTTTAATTGTGTTCCTGCTAAGAAAAGGAGGTGCTTATTTCACTGTGAAAGGGTTTTTTGAACCTCTCAAAACTGAACAGCTCGACCGCAGAGTTTTCTAGCAAAACCTGATTGTATGTGGAATTTATTTGCTTTCTTAAAGTCTTTAAAAGTTGTCCCATTGCTGGAATATTATCTATAATCTCTTTATCTGTGGGTTTTACGTCCTCAGATTCACCCAACCACAAGTCAAAGATGTCTTTAACATTGGGCATGGTGGTGCATGCCCACAATCCTAGTGACTCCAGAGGCCAAGACAGAAGGATTTCAAGTTCGAGGCCAGATTCAGCAACTTAGCCAGGCCCTGTCTTAAAAAAAAAAAAAAGCAACTTAGTGAGACCCTGTCTCAAAAGAAGAAAAGAAAAGAAAAGGGTGGGGAATGCTGCTCAGTGGTAAAGTGTTCCTGGGTTCAATCCCCAGTACAAAAAAAATTTAATATTGAACATTCAGATATTTTCCCCTAAACAATACAGTATAATACCTAGTATAGCACTGTATTAGGCATTATATTAGATATTGTATTAGGTATTATATTCAGTATTACATATTTTATTTTGTTAGCTATTTTATGTAACAGAGATTTTTTAAAGTATACAAGAGGATTGCATAGGTTTTGTGCAAACGCTATGCCATTTTATAGAAGGGTTTTGAGCATCCACAGGTTTTGGGGATCCTGAAACCAATCCCCTGTGGCTATTAATAGACAACCATAGTATGTACTAAATCCTCCACCATCTGGCTTAAAACAATTTATTCTTTCTTTTCTGGACTCTAGTCACAAAGGATAAGTCCTGTTTTCTGCCTAGTGTCATGAAAACTCATCTTCATGAGTTTTTCTTAGAATACTTTTTTTCCTACTTTTTTCATTATTTTTTTATTGAGAAATTTATTTGTTGTACAATCATACAAGTTTTTAACAAAATAATATAAAAGGTATGTAGATTCTGAGGATTAGATTTATCCCCAAGAGTGCCCCCCCCAGTTATCCATCCTGCTCCCTCCCTTCCCTCAACATCTCTAAAAAAGTATTAGGTTGTGTAACATTACACCTTATCTGGATTTAACACATGATAATAGAACACCTTTCTCAATGGCCAGGGTCTAGTTCCAGCCTCCACAGATGAGTGAAGACATTCAACCCTTGGTTTTCTGGGTTATGCTGATTTCACTCAGCATAATTTCTTCCATAGCCATCCATTTACCTTCAAAGGCTGCAATATCATTGTTTCTAGATGCTGAGTAAAATTCCATGGTATATACCTACCACAGCTTTTGGATCCATTCATCCAGTGAGGGACATCTGGGTTGTTTCCATAGTCTAGCAGTAGTAAATTGAGCTGCTATGAACACAGATATTGCTGTGTCACTATAATGTGCTGATTCTAAATCCCCCCCTGGAAAAATACCCAGGAGAGGAATAGCAGGATAATATGGTGGTTTCATCCCTAATTTTTTGAGGATTCTCCACACTGCTTTCCAGAGGGGCTGTACCAGTCTGCAGCTCCACCAACAGTGTGTTAGTGTGCCTATCTCTCCACAGCCCCTCCAGCATCTATTATTGTTTATTTTCTTCATTTTTGCCATTCTGACTGGCATGAGGTGATATCTTAATGTAGTTTTCATTTGCATTTCTCTGATTACTAGAGGTTTAGAGCGCTTTCTCATGTATTCATTGGCTTGATCAATGTCCTCTGTTGAGATAGAATACTTTTTTTTTTCTCTCATGCACTATTATCCAGCCTCTGCTGACCATTATAATACTGACTTGGGTATCTCTGTTGGGCAAAATGTTTTTGACCATTCAAACTGCAGCATTTTCCCCTTATCTTTTCATGGGTGTGTCTCACAGTTGTAATTCCACATTTATTACTCATTTTCCATTTGCTACCAGTCTTGCGAGAGTGGTGGAGGGGTGACCTGCTTGTCCCAGTTTGTCTGGAACTTTCCTGTTTCTACAATTCCAAGTCCAGTGTCCTGGGAACACTTAGCCCCAGACAAACCAGGAGGGTTAGCCATTTTACTCTTGTTTGCACCGTACGCCCAGATCTAGCACGGTGATTGGCACATGTGACCTATTAGAAATATTTGCATTAGGCAGAATTAAGAAGTTTTTTTTTTTTAAAGAGAGAAGGACAGTGAGAGAGAGAGTGAGAGAGAGAATTTTTATTGAGTCTTTCACATGGCTTTCATCGCTCTGACACTTAGTTGTGTACATGGGTGCTGGGGTTTGAACCTGTGTACTCGTGCATACTGTCAAAAGCTGTAAACACCAAGTCACCACTCCAGCCCCAGAATTGAGGAGTTTTTTAAGTAGATAGTTGGAAAGTTATCTCTTGTTCCTTAATATCCTTGTGACCTCATCAGACTTTACTTGAGTTAGGTGAAAAATGACTACGAACCACTATTCAAAATGATTTCTGGGGTCTTCTTTCAACCTTTCACTTTGAAATTTAGTTTGTGGGTTTAAAACTGTGGACATACAGCAAGACAATGTGTGAGTCTGGCCTGTTGGTTGTGAGGTTCTCCATGTCTTCCTTTTATGCCCATCTTCAAAGCACCCATCCTGTCCATGAGTTCACTAGTAAATCATATTCACTCTCTTGAGTTTTCAGATATCACCTAATGAAATGCAGATGCAAGCACTCTATAGGAGATTTCCTGAAACTCTATCAGTTGCAAATCTGAAGGTGGATGGAGTATTAGCTTGGGCTACAGGGTAAAGGGCTCTGGGGAGTAGAATTCCTAGGGTGTCCAGACTTAGGCTGTAATGATTGACATCCTCCTTCCTTTCTGATGTCCCTTCTTCCTCCACACTTCTGGGGACGTAATTTCTCTCTAAGTAAATGTATGATCTGTGCCCATGAAGAAATGAAGTGCATTACAAGGAACAAAATGTCCTGAGTCCGGCTCCAGTAAACAAACTTGGTAATTCATCTGGAAAGTCCTTTGTAATTTTTAACAGACTCTGGAGTGGTTTAAACTGTTTAGGAGTGTTTATTAACACAGCATGTCTCAGAGTCAGCATCAAGGATTTCAGTCTTCCAAACAAGAAAATTAGAAAGCATGTCTTGTTCCCACAGCGACAGAGGAAGGGCAAAGGCTATTAGGACAGCTCGCCTTCTACAATATTGAAAACACCCTGACAGACTCCTGCAGGCCCAAGGAGGGACCCACTGGAGCCCGGGTGGGAGGAACCACCGTGGCGGTGGCTGTCAGGCAGGTACGCTGTCAATTTGGTGTTGCTCATGAAGGCTGAGACTGAAGTAAGGAATAAAAAGAAACTAAACTTCCTCTCCTCAGACCCATGTCCCTACTTTGTTTTTTTTTTTTTTTGCAGTTATTTCATATTTAATATCCAAGGACAGGGGAGTAGGGTCATGCCCTCCCCAGCCCAGCTGTATCCTCCTTTCCCTCTGACAGGTAGAATGGGGCCTCTCAGGGGACTTCCCCTCCCCCTTAGAACAGGGGGGGTGACAGCTGGTATGGATGCCTTTCTGTGTATCCTGGGGGCTCTGCCCCATCTAGACTCTAGTTTGTCTACCCCCTCCAGACTCCTATGTGCCCAGGAAAGCCCTTGTGGCAGAAGCCAGCTGGCTTAGTAGCCAGATAGGAGATTCCTACAAGGTTTAGGTGAGGGCTACAACTGCCAGAGCCAGCAGACTGGTGAAGTGAGACCCAGTCCAGGCCCTGCTGGCACCTCCAGCTGCCTGCCTATTGTCCCACTGGCATTGCTCGCCACTCCAGCCTAAGTAGCACTGGCAGGGAAAGTGCATCCGCAGGTAGTTGAGGTCAGCCCGGCTGAGTTCCCCCTCGGGTTGCAGCTGGGGTTCACCAGGTGCATGGCCAGGCACTAGGCGGAAGCTGCTGGCGCTGAGGTGCAAGAAGGTATTGGCACTGGGATTGCGGCGCACACAGCGCCCATGACCATTGCACTGGTCCCGACTGCAATACTGGTGGCCCAGGACACGTTGACTACATAGGGGATCAACAGCTGTGTCAGGTAATTCTTGAGGTACTGGCAGGTCTCCATACTTGAGGTGTACACTGAGTCACCCCAGAGGATGACACCAGCTGCACCCAGGGCTGCACTCTCGCCAATGGTAGAGATAAGGTCCATCTCACTAAGCCCTGTGAGCTTGCGCGTGTAGGGTGGGCCGTGTGAAGACATAGACTGGGAGTGCATGGTTGGCATGATGGGTGTGAGCCACACGAAGGGCCTTCTGAACATGGAAACTGACAAAGTTGC
>PVKS010028662.1:0-26177 GCA_004027875.1 Aplodontia rufa
CTGCATCCTTGCACATGCCAGGCAAGTGCCGTTAACTGCTGAGCTGCCACTCCAGATCCAATTTTGAGCATTTTGATGGTTAGGAAGGGGAATAGAAGATAAAGATGGAAGAGAAAAATAAGGATAGTAAGTCAAGAGAGAAAATAAATCATTGTTAGGAGAAAGAAGGGGAGAATTTTAAGTCAGAACTGTTCACTGCTCCCAAACCTGAAAAGGTCATAGAAAATAAAGAATAAGAAAGGGCTGGAGCGGTGGCTCAGCAGTTACGGCACTTGCCTGGCCTGCACAAGTACACGGGTTTGAACCCCAGCACCCATGTACACAATTAAGTGTCAGAGCAATAAAAGCCATGTGAAAAACTAAACAAAATTGATTCTGTCTCTCTCTCCCTCTCTCTCTCACTGTCCTTCTCAATTAAAAAAAAAAAAAAGAATAAGAAAGAGAGTAGGGGATGTGGCTCAGTGGCGGAGTGCTTGCCTAGCATGTTCAAGGCTCGGAGTTTGATTTCCAAATTCCATAACAAATAAATAAATAAATAAATAAGGATTATATGAAAAGGTAATATTTTTTAAAAATGAGAAAGAGCCAGGCGTGGTGGTGCACACCTATAATTCCAAAAACTTGGGAGTCTAAGGCAGGAGGATTGCAAGTTCATGGCCACCCCCTGCAACTTAGCAAGATGCTGTCTTAAAATACCCAGTACCACCGAGAAAAAAAAAGAAAAAGAGCTTTTGGAGTAGATCTTCCTAATAAACTGAGAGTAAAGTTTGAGGATCCATAGTATGAAATTCACATTGTAGGGATTGGGAAGACAAGAAGATTTTCCTAATATATAAAAAGCTCGTAAAAGCCAGTGAGAAAAAAAGACAATCAACCCAGTATAAAAATATGCCAAGAACTCAGCTGGACACAGTGGCACATGCTTGGAATCCCAGCAACTTGGGAAGCTGAGGCAGGAGGATTTTGAGTTCAAAGCAAGCCTCAGCAACTTAGCGAGGCCCTAAGCAACTTAGTGAGACCCTGTCTCAAAATAAAATCAAAAAAGGGCTGGGGGTGTGGCTCAGTGGTTAAGCACTCCAAGTTTAATCCCTGGTTTGAACTTACACAGGAAAGGAACTGAAGAAGGAAATACAGTTTGGCAACAAAAACATGAAAAGTGGTTTTGCTTCACTTATAATTAAATAGATGCCAATTAAAAGAGCAGGATATCTTTATTAATATAGCGCCAAAGTTGAAAAGACTGACATTAGTGTTAGTAAGGATTTTGTGGAATGGGAGCCCTAACTAAAAAAAAAAAAAACACCTATTGTATATGAACAGTAACTTGGCAATATTTATTCAAATTTAAGAAGTTCTTAATTCATTCCCTCCAGAGGAAGTGAAGATATATATCATTTTGACCTTTTAATATCTTTTTTATCTTTCTCATTAATTTAAAAAATAGGGAAAAGTATTTTGGATGGGGGTTGGGGGCCCTGACTGGGCTGTTATTCATCTGATAAATATACAATCTTCCCTTGCAAGCAGGGTGGTCAGTATCAGTCAGTACATGCATTAGCTCTCTCTCTCTCTCAGTCTCTCCGTCAGAGAAAGAGAAAGAAAGAATCAATATTTATTATTTTTTCATCTGGCCTTTGTTTCTCTGACTGTTGTGTATGTGGTGCTGGGCTTTGAACCCAGGTCCCTGTGCATGCCATGCAAGAGCTTTAACTGCTGAGCCACTGCTCCAGCCACATGTATTAGCTCTTTAGTTTTTTTTTTGTTGTTGTTTATTTGTCTGTTTGTTTTGTTACTGGGGATTGAACCCAGGGACGCTTAACCACTGAGCCACATCCCTACCCTTTTTTTTGAGACAGGGTCTAAGTTGCTGAGGCTGGCTTTGAACTTGAGATCCTCCTGCTTCAGCCTCGTGAGTCACTGGGATTATAGGCTGTCTGAATGTAACACAGTTTTTTTCCATTCACCTACTAAAGGGCATCTTCACTGCTCCTAAGTTTTGGCCACTATGAATAAACGTAATGTGCAGGCTTTTTATCTCCTTTGGGTAAATAGTAAGGGTGCAATTGCTGGATCATGTGATAAGAGTATGCTTAGCTTTTTGTTCTGATTTGGTGCTGGAGATTGAATTCAGGGCATCATACATGCTAAGCAACACTGTATTGTTGAGCTATGTCACAAGTGCTTTGTTTTTGGTTTTGTAGATTATCACCAACTGCTTTCCAAAGTGTCTACCATTCTGCATTCCTACTATCATAAACGAGAGTTCCTGTTGCTCCACATCTTTACCAGCATTTGTTGGTATCAGTGTTTTGGATTTTGGCCATTCTAATATATATGTGTTGTCAGCTTTTGACTTAGCAATTCCATTTTTTTTTTAAGAAAGAGGGTACAGTGAAAGAGAGAAAGAGAAAAGCAATCTTTATTTAGTTTTTCACGTAAGCTTCACTCCTCAGACACTTCGTTGTGTATGTGGTGCTGGGGTTTGAACTTGGGTACTCGCACATGCCAAGCAAGTGCCACAACCGCAGAGCCACTGCTCCAGCCTCAGCAATTCCCTTGGTAAGAAGGTAAAAAAATAATTTTTACAAGCAGGCAAAGATGTATGTAGCAGAACATTTCACTCTGATATCCACTGATAGTTATTAAATGTTGGCACATTTGGATAAAGGAATAGTTTATTGATAGAGTAAAAATCTTAAAATACTAGTCAAAAAATTAGTGATATCCAAGGGTGAACCTGAATGTAAACTTTGTACATTGAGTGATAGTGGTTTGTCAATGTAGTTTCATCATTTGTAGCAAATGCATCACTTTGGTATGCAAAAAAAGGGTTATGTACATTGGTATGGAAAAAAGGTAAAATAAATTGAAAAGATGATGTAAAGTAAGCTTTTTTCATTTAAAATTATAAACATATTAATATGTACATAGAAAAATATACATCAAAATCAATTATTTTGAAGAATTAGAATTATAAGAAATTTTACTTTTAATATTTCACTTGTTAATATGTGATTGTTGTGAGAATTAAGTTAATGTCACAAGGCAATTTAAACAGTGCTAGCTCATAGAAGCTACTGTCTAAATATTGTTATACTGAAATGTTTTTGAAATATTTTATTCTTTGCAATAAGCATGTGCTGATTTTTGTGAGAAAAATAAATGAGATGGTGAAAATGTATGTAGTATTGGTTTTTTTTTTGTTTTTTCGTTTTTGGTACTGGGGATTGAACCCAGGGGCATTTAACCATTGATCCATATTCCCAGCCTTTTTATTTATTTATTTTTTTGAGACAGGATATCACTAAATTGCTTAGGCCCTCTCTAATTTGCTGAGGCTGGCTTTGAAATTGCAATCTTCCTGTTTCAGTCTCCAGAGTCACTGGGATTACAGGGGTGTGCTGGGGCACCTGGCTAGTATTAGTTTTTTTTTTTTTTTTAAAGAGAGAGGGACAGTGAGAGAGACAGAAAGAGAGAAACAACTTTATTTAGTTTTTCACATGGCCTTAGTTGCTCCAACACTTAGTTGCGTACGTGGTGCTGGGGTTTGAACCCGGGTCCTCGTGCTTGCCAAGCGCCGAAACTGCTGAGCCACCGCTCCAGCCGGCTAGTATTAGTTTTAATGTGAATGAAAGGTTGAAATATGATGAGACCTTGAGACTGTGAAGGGGTCCTCTATGCATATTAGAAAAGAGGTAGTTTAAAAGGGAAAGGTTGATAATGCAGAGGCTCCAGACAGAAGAGATTGGGAAACTGCAATGATGACATAAATTCATATTTAATGAAATTGTACCATGGGTCAGGTGTTCCAGTTGTTTATAAACCCATGGAAATAAAAGGTTAATCTGAAAGAGTTGGAGAAACATCCTTCCTGTTGAGACTATAACAAAGATTTCTTTTTTTTTTTTTTAAGAGAGAGGGACAGTGAGAGAGACAGAGAAAGAGAGAAACAACTTTATTTAGTTTTTCACATGGCCTTAGCTGCTCCAACACTTAGTTGTGTACGTGGTGCTGGGGTTTGAACCCGGGTCCTTGTGCTTGCCAGGCAAGTGCTGAAACTGCTGAGCCACTGCTCCAGCCTATAACAAAGATTCTTAACCTGAACTCTGAAACTATGCTAAATTTGGTAGGTAAGTACATTTTTTAATCCAAAATAAGGCTCATCTCTTGCTGTCTTATGTTCCCAAATTTGTCCCGCCTGTGGCTGGAAAAAGTGATGCTAGATTAACTTCAAGTACTGTATCACTACACCATTCTCAAAGAGGAGATAGGCATAGTTGGAATTCTGTGCAGGGAGGATGTGAAAGAGCAAAATATCCATGGTGTATCTTTGTGGAGTATCCATTTTATTGCAAGATTTGGAAGATATGAATTTACTTGATTTCCAGGGTGGGGACCTCCAATATGGTAATACTGGAGATGAACTCAGAGAAGCCAGATGAGACAGTGGCAGCAGAAGAGCCAATAAAACATCTGGAAAGCACAAACTTCTGTTTTTGAGAGCTGGTAGCATGCATCCCTATGCGTCACTCTAACAAGATGAGAATCATAGCAATCATGTCCAATAATGAATTTGAGGGAAATAAAGAATGTGTTCTTTGTGCTCCAGGTGCCTGACCTGGTCCACTGGGGCCCCTGACTACCAGATATCACTCTTTGTAATGCATGAATCCAGAAATTTTTCTTGTACTGGGGATTGAACCCAGGGGCGCTTTACTGCTGAGTTACATCCCCAAGCCTTTAGACTTTTTTGAGACAGGGTCTCACTAAATTGCCAAGGTTGGCCTAGAATTTGGGATCCTCCTGTCTCAGCCTCCTGAGTGGCTGGGATTACAGGCAAGTACTGTAATCCACGCTGGGACTGAATGCAGGTTTTTAACCTTATAAAGACAAACTTGATATTTGGTAATGTTGGAAAACATTCAAGTTTTCTATTGATGAGGCTTCTTGAGCTGTTGATGCTGTTATTGCTACAAATGGCCACTTGTCCATTTTGTGATTCCATTCTCTCTGGGGAAAATGCAAAATAAGATCCATAACTTTCATCACATTGCTAAAAAGGAAATTGAGTCCTCTCAAAGGTAAAAGATTAGTTTTTATACTTAAGTGAAGAGATGAGAAAATAAGTTTCAGCCAGATTTCCTTTCTCCCGGTGAAGTAGGATTAGAAATTCTCTTTAAGTACAGTGAAATTTAGTGATTATGACATTCCCGAGTTCGGATGATTGATTCATCCTTCTTCCCCCAAATGTCTAATGGCAGAATGAACGTCCGTCCTTCAGGCTCTGTGTTTAGTTTTCGCTGATCAATGGATCACGCAGAATCTATCATCCTTTCTTTCCATTTTCACGCAGCTAGTAAATTCTTTCCAAACAGCTCTTCAACGAAGTCTTCCATAGATCTTACTGTTTGTTTCGGATTCTAGGTTTGGCCCTCCCCCAAGTACCTAGTGGGGGTCTGTCTACCTCTATTCTGAGGATCTCGCTAAATTGGCAAGGTTGGCCTTGAATTTGCGGTCTTCCTGCCTCCGCCTTCCGAGTAGTTGGGATTAAAGGCGTGGGCCACCGCGTCAGGCTACATGTGGCTTTTATCAGTTTTATTTCGGTAAATATCGTAATGCGTCTGATCTCTGTCTCTCGTTTTTTTTGCATTTGTCAACTACCATCGAATGATTTCAAAGATAAATGAGTTCATTAAGAGGACCAAGTAAAATAACATCTGTGAAAACCTCTTGTAAAGTTTTCGCAGCTAAGTCTTATGCAAAGCGTTAACTATCAACCTTCAGCACTGATTTTTTTTTTAAAGCTTCCACGAGAACCGGTGTGCGGAGCACTGTCTCGTCCCCAAATAGTGAAAGTGGGTGGGCTCTGCTCCGGGATTGAAGCTGCACCTTTCGCTCCTTTTGTCTTTTCGTGAGATTAGAACTGTCATGGCGTCTTCGAGAACAGAGCGAAAGGCCTTCCCCTAGTCCAGCGCAATCATAGGGGCACCTGGACTGGGCGGAGGGGTGGACAGCGAGAGGAGCCCCAGTTGGGACCGAAAAGACCGAACCCTCGGTGAGGCGTCTGCCGGAGCAGCGCAAGGGGAGGAGACCGGGCTGCAGACTCTCCAGCGAGCGACCGTCTGGGGCACCGCCCCGCTCCGCCTTGTCCAATGGAAACCTGGCGGCAGTGCGGCACCGCCCATCTGTTGGTCCGGACGCCGCGAGGGCGGGGCCGCAGTTCGGTTGCGCTGCGGAGCGCAGCTGTGAGCGAGTCGCCGTGATCCAAGGCCGCGGAACCCGAGCTGGAGCTGAAGCGCAGACTGCGGGCGCGGAGTCGGGAGGTGAGCGCCCGGGGAATGAGGCCCGGGAGGGAGGGGCTTGCGAGAGGGCGGAGGGGTCGCTTCCGAGCTCCGGGGCCGTGGGACCCGGCCGGCGGGTGCTGCCGGCGGCCCTGCTCACTCGGCAGCCAGGCCCGGTTGGGCCCGGCCCTCTGGTGCGAGCGGCCGCCTCAGCCCCACTGTCGCCGCCCGCCCGGCCTCCCTGGGGTGGCGGCCGCGGCGGCCCGGAATTCTGCGGGCGCGGGTCGGGGGGCCCCGGCGTTCGCTTGGAACTCCGGCTGCGAGAGGCGGGGCCGGCGGCGGGGGCGGGGGCGGGGGCGGCGGTCGCGGCCCGGCGGCCTGCGGAAGGAAGCGCGGCGTCCGGGCCCGGCCCGCTCACTGGGCGGCGCGCCGACGGCGCGGGGGCGTGGCCTGAGGCCTGACGGCGGCGCGGGGCCGGCCTTTGATGAGGTGGCCGCTGCGCGCTCCCCTGTCCGCCGGGCTGGGCGCCCGCCCCGGCCGCCGCGCGCTTTCGGACCCCGGCAGGCAACCTGTTGGAGTGGAGCTTGCTGTATTTCCGACCCGACAGTTGTGCGGGCCTCAGAGGCCTTCTTCGGGCTGCTTAGGGTGAGGACCGCCGAGAGGCCTGTGGCTGGGGCTGTTGGAGGTGGCAAGCAGAGGGCTTGCAGTCTAGTGATGAAGTGCTCCAAGAACAACTTTGCTGGAGGGCGACGCTGAGCCCAAGTGGACGAACCGTGCGTCTCGGGGTGGCTGGAGGCGGCCGGGAGATTGCCCGTAGGATCCACTTGTGAGCTTACAGAGCCTTTCAGAGGCAGAACCCTTAGGGTTGCAGAGGTTTCTTCGGCAATAGGAGGGGTGCTGGCGGATCTGCGGCCCTGCCCTCGTGTTTCTTACTGGGGCAAGATTGGGGAGGAAGGAGACAAGCATAGTCCAGCGGCATCTTTCTCTGACTGATGAAGGTTTGGTTTTCCCTGTGCTGAAACCCAAGTGGATTAGTTGTGCCCTGGGTCCAAAAGTTTCTTCAGTTCGCATTGGCTGTAGCCTGTGTAATAAAATTCCACTGGTATCTCCTATTGTAATCTAGCTAGTAATTTTACTTCAAATAGACAGCATTTACTTCAGATAAAGCAGCATTCAATGAATACAGCTGCTTTAGGAAGTAACTGATACAGGTGTTCATATTCTTTTAGTTATTTTTCAGGGGAAGAAGAAAAACGATCTCTAACCCAACTTTTCTGGTAGATTATTAAAACATGCAGATACTGTAGTAGCTTTCCCTGCTGAGTTGACTCTTTCTAGGATAGGCAAGGACCTAGAAATTAATAGGAGGAAAGAATATCTTAGCAGATATTTTCTATAGTGCTTTTTTGCTCCTTGATATTTACTAAAATGTCATGTAATACAAATCTCCTGACTTGGGTTAAACATCCATCCCTGTGGATTGGGGAAAACATGGGCTGGAGTGCGCATTAAGAGTTCTAAAAGATTGGGGCTGGAGCGGTGGCTCCGTGCTTGGCGCTTGCACACCATGCGCAAGTACACGGGTTCCAACCCCAGCACCCACATACAAAACTAAGTGTCAGACCAAGGAAAGCCATGTGAAAAACTCAATAAAAATTGATTCTCTCTGTCTGTCTGTCACTCACTGTCCTTTCTTTAAAAAAAAAAAAAGTTCTAAAAGATTGATATTGATTGGAGGCTTCTGGTTTTTTTTTTTTTTTTAAAAGAGAGTGAGTCAGTGAGAGAAAGAATCAGTTTTATTTAGTTTTTCATCTGGTTTTCATTTCTCTGACAGTTGTGTATGTGGTGCTGGAATTCAAACCTGGGTCCTTGGGCAAGCACTGTAATGGCTGAGCCACTGCTCCAGCCCGGCTTCTGGTATTCTGAGCCAACTTAGAGGAGCAAATTTACTTTCCAGGATATCACTTTCATACTGGACAGCAATCCTTTAAGCTCAGCACACACAGGTTTTTTTTTTTTTTAAAGAGTCAGTTTTATTTATTTTTCATCTGGTTTTTGTTGTTGGACATTTATTTGGTACTGGTACTCAGATCCTTGAGCATGCCAAGCAAGCACTATACCACTGAGCCAGATCTCCAGCTCCTGTCCTATGACTTTTTACATGGATAAATGACATTTAGCTTTTTCTTCAAGTAGTCATGCCCCCAAAGAAGTGTTATACTGTATAACGCTCTTTCCTATAAAAGCTATGTCTTGATTTTTTTGTACTCAAAAGATTATGTCAGATCCAGTGCCCCAGAGAATGGAAATGTCAGAACCTTAGAGCAATGTCAAAGAAATGAAAGCTGGAAGCTTAAAGTCCTAGCTCTGTCTTGAATTTGTGGCTTCATATGTGTGGACATCTCATTTATTTTGTTCACTGCTGTATCTAAAGCACCTTCCCTGTGTGTGATTCTAAGTGCTTACTAAACATTTGTTAAATGAGTAAATTTTCTTAAAATTTTGCTAACCAATACCCATTTACCAAACTCACATCATAGGGCAGGTGAGGTCATTAGGAATGAAGTCATCACTGCCAGTCACCTGGCACAAGAATAGTCTCACTGTGAGCCAGCAGTGTATAGGAGGGATAGTGAATGCCAGATTAGTTTCAGCTGGCTAAATCAGTTTTAGGCCTGGCTCAGTAGAACATTTTGGAGTCTGGAATCATCTGTTCTGAGTAGTGCCCATGTATGCTGGTTCTTGGGCACGATGCAAGTAGGGATACAAAGAACTCAAAGATAATTTGGATGAGTATTTGATGAGAAGGAACAGGGCATCTGATTCTGCTGTTCATTTGGGCCTTACTAAGGTAGGTTATGCTGCCATAAATCTTGTGTTTGCCACTCCTGAGTGAGTCATCTTCAACTAAGATAGATCCTTTCTTAAAGAATAGAGTTAAAATAGTTAATTTTTCTGTGTTTATGTAGGAATAATTATGATTTTGGGATTCAAGGAGACAAAGGGAATTATGTTTTATTTTCTTTTGAATCTGCAGATGAGATTATTAGGGTTATTAATGTTTGTAGATCTATCTTGACCATCTCTGCCTTCTCCCTCTGTCCTCACCCCACCAATGCAGGCTTGAGTGTTTGTTCCAGCATGTCGGAGGGGGAATCCCAGACAGTACTCAGCAGTGGCTCAGACCCAAAAGTAGAATCCTCATCTTCAACTCCTGGCCTGACGTCAGTGTCACCTCCTGTGACCTCCACAACCTCAGCTGCTTCCCCAGAGGAAGAAGAAGAAAGTGAAGATGAGTCTGAGATCTTGGAAGAGTCACCCTGTGGGCGCTGGCAGAAGAGGAGGGAAGAGGTAAGATGATGGTGTCACTCGTGAGAGAGTAAATTTTAAGAGGTAAGAACTGGAGGAGCAGTCTCAAAGAAATAGACCAAACTTCAATAGACTGGGGGTTATGGAAGAATCATATGGAGTTTTAAAATGGAGAGGACAAGGAGTAACTTGAATTGTATTTGAATTGCTTCTCAGGTGAATCAGCGGAATGTACCTGGTATCGACAGTGCATATCTGGCCATGGATACAGAGGAGGGTGTGGAGGTTGTGTGGAATGAGGTACAATTCTCTGAGCGCAAGAACTACAAGCTGCAGGAGGTAGGTGATGGTGAAAGGATGAAACTGAGTGGGCATTAGAACAGTGGTGTTAAAAAAGCATAGGTTCTAGGAAGCTGACTGTGAGGAGAGCATGTTGGGGTTAGATCATTTCTGGGGAGGGTTGGGGAATGGCTTTTCAGGATTATTATAGTGATATGTGGACTCTATTATCTCGCTCTCTCCTTTGCTCCAGGAAAAGGTCCGTGCCGTGTTTGATAATCTGATTCAGTTGGAACATCTCAACATTGTTAAATTTCACAAGTATTGGGCTGACATTAAAGAGAACAAGGCCAGGGTAAGAATTTTTTCCTGGTATTTCCTGGGCTTACCAAAAGAGATTAGCTACATTTATTTTTCTTTTTATACTCAAAGATAAAAACTGGGTAGTTTTGAAACAACTGGAAACAGCTGCCATGTTGGTGAAAGTAGGGCGTCAACTGCCACCTGTGCCTTTTGTATGGATATAGATGGAGCAAATATGAGTGAATTTTTTGCTTCTTACGTCCCATAGATTTTATTATGAGTAGTTTTCATGGTGCCTATTCAGACTAACTAAAGAAACAATGCTAAGAATGAAAGGAGTGAAAGTTGGAAAATAGGAATTTAATATGTATCTTGTGTAAAAGTCTTCAGGTAAGAGATCATTTCTATTATAAAACCTTGTAATGAGTGCTTTTCCTCCCCAGGTCATTTTTATCACTGAATACATGTCATCTGGGAGTCTTAAGCAGTTTCTGAAGAAGACCAAAAAGAACCACAAGACCATGAATGAAAAGGTATGAAGGGAGGCCAAGTTTAAGGCTGATTTTGGGGTTTTAAAAGAGTGTATTAATTATAAAGCTGATTATGGAGGGATGGAGAGACTTGTGGGAGGGTTAAGAGAGGTGATTATTGCTGACCTTTGAACCAAACTCTGTTCCAGGCTTGGAAACGCTGGTGCACACAAATCCTCTCTGCTCTAAGGTAAGTAATATCTGGTTAGTTTCCCATATTTCCTGATTTAGTTCCTCCTGATTGCAGGACACTACTCTGCTGTTCTATTCTGCCTCTCCCCACTTTCTTTGAATCATATAGGTCAATATTAGGCCCTCTATGAGGCTTGTAAAGGGTTCCTTCTGTTGCCCTAACCATAATACCATCTCCTACCTCTTTCTCCTAGTGCTTATTCAGCTATTCAAATTATCAGGCATAATGGAGATTCAGAGTGTGGGGATTATCTTTGTGGTGACCAGAAGGACACCTGGCCTTTGCTTCTCTTAACCCTTGGGTTCCCCCTGCCCTTAATTTCCCAGTGGCCCCTCTAACAGCCCAGTGCCCCCACAGCTACCTGCACTCCTGTGACCCCCCAATCATCCATGGGAACCTGACCTGTGACACCATCTTCATCCAGCACAACGGACTCATCAAGATTGGCTCTGGTGAGGGGAGGGAGAGGTTCTGGGCAGGGGAGCCTCGGGAATTTGGGGACCAGGGGGTAAGATAAAAGGCATGGGGGAGAAGAGAGCAAAATTATGAGGTGTGGGCTCGAGATAAGAGATAGGTCCTTGCTAGAAGTACTTCATAGGCCAATTAGTGGAGAAAGGGGTAGGGTGTATAATTTTGTACCTTTTTGGAGGGAGATTGGGGTTAATATTGATAATTGAGATATTGATAGGAGGTTGGGAAAAAGCAAGAATTGGATGTGACATCTGATTTGAGCCCATGCGGCCAGACCCAACTAGAGGAGGTTCCAGGCTGTGCCTGCTGTGAGTGCTTTCATTTGCTGTGTTTCTGTGTGCAGTGTACAACATTTCCGTGTGCTGTGTTTGTGTGTTGTTTTTGTGTCCATTTGTCTGGGGCTTGGCTGCTCCATCGCTCACAACTTTTCTCTGTTTTCCTCCCTCCCGCTTACGGGCTGCTCTGTTCCCAACAGTCTTTCATAGGATTTTTGCTAATGGTGAGAGCTCCCTCTGCCCCACTTGGGGCTCTGTTTGTGCTCCCTCTGCTCCCTGTGCGGCTGCCCAGTGCATGCAGTCGTGGGAGCAAGGCCTGGTTCCCTATCTCCCCTGCCTAATTGTGCCTGCTTAGCTTCTGTCCTGCCAGCCCTCTACCTGCTTGCCCCTTCATAACCTGCTTGTTTCCTGTGGATTCTGCCTGGCTGGCCACTTAACCTCCTAGATTCATATTCCCCTTCATCATCAGGCTGGTTCCCCAAATCATGCTGTGCTCCCAGATTCTCTGTGACTTGTAATCATTGTTATGATTGGAGTGAGTCTAAATCGGGCCTGGCCCTGGTTCCTTGTGCATCCCTGTGGCAGGCAGTGTTGAGAAGTAAGAGGGCAGAACAGGGGTCTTAAAAAGTTTTGGTGGACTCAAAGTACAACTGATTGAAGGATATTGGTTCTTGAGTTTCTGTCAAAGGTGGGTAAGAAGGAGGCTGTCTCCTCGGTTATGTTTAATGCTTCTTAACCATTATTATCCAAGTTCCTGAGGTCTCCAATCCTCCCATATTAGGAAGGGTTGCCTGTGTTTTTATGTTAATTGCATAGTGGATGAAAGAAATAAAATGAACATTTTCATGGGAATCAGGGATTAGATAGATGTACTTGGGAACAAAGAATGGTGAACAGGTAACAAGTGAAAAATTTCCCTCAGACTATGTTGCTTCTTGAACAGCGCAAAGCTCCCATGTGTCTGTTAATGTAATGTGAAATGTTTGTTGTTACTGAGTTTGGGACCTTAGATGAGAAGCAGTAGGCCTGAGAAAGGTGGTATCCATGTGTGGTCTGTAGTTCAGGATGGGAAAAGGGGATAGGTTTTTGTCTTCTGAGGGTTAGAAAGAAGACTTCAGGAAAACTTTGGCTTTGAGGGGGCCTCTCTCTCCGGAGTGAGACCATGCTTTGTTGATGGTGGTCAGATTATGGCTATTTTCCATACTCCCAGTGGCTCCTGACACTATCAACAATCATGTGAAGACTTGTCGGGAAGAGCAGAAGAATCTACACTTCTTTGCACCAGAGTATGGAGGTGAGGCATCCTGGCTTCTCTGCCCTGTCCTCATTTCCTGGTTTTGCACCTTATAACTTGAGTTACAGTGGTAATACAATCAAAACTTATACTCTTCTTTTGCTAACATACAAAGTATTTCTCTCTCTCTCTTTTTTAAAAGGCCACCCCTTGTCTGTCCTTAGACCTCTGTTTCACTAAGTCCTTTCTGTTTTCCTAGAAGTCACTAATGTGACAACAGCAGTGGACATCTATTCCTTTGGCATGTGTGCATTGGAGGTGAGGCTAAGAAGAGGGGGGCAAAAAGAAAGGGTGAAATTAGAAGACAAGGGGGAAATGGAGAACAGGAAGATGATAGTCTTGAGGGTGTGATTACGGGAGCACTGGGGTTCTTAGGTCTGTCCTTTTCCTTTGGGTTCCTCCTTGCTGCAGATGGCAGTGCTGGAGATTCAGGGCAATGGAGAGTCCTCATATGTGCCACAAGAAGCCATCAGCAGTGCCATCCAGCTTCTAGAAGACTCTCTACAGAGGGTAAGGGTCTTCAGGATTGCACCCTCAACTAACTTTCAAATGTCTTAAGGCTTTTCTTTATGGCCTAGGTTCTTATGTTTTTTTTTTTTTTTTCTTTTGGTTCTTATGTTTTCTAAGAGCAAGAAAATATAAAATGGAAAAGGAAAGATAAAAATGTAAAATTTCCCTAAGAGATGTCTATACCTGGTTTTTGTATATACACATAAGATGTATATTGTATACACACATTAAGATGGGTAATATTGGGGTAAAAAGTTATATGTTAATTGAAGTGTGTCTAAATGGAGGCAAACTAATTTGATAGTTACTACAGGCAGTTGCTAAACACCCACAACCATCTTGACATTTTAAAGCAAATTAATCAGTTTGCTTTTAATCAAGTTGGTCATTTGGGATTTTATATTTATACAGTTTTAGTTCGAGAAGGTTCCTGGAAATAATGAGCTTAGACTGAATGGCCCTAAGGATTATGAATCTGTACCTAGACTGACTACAGTAAATAAAGGCTGGACAAAAAGGTCCAAATGAGAAGTAGAAGTATAATGGGGAGCAAGAGAGAAAAAAGAAAAAGTAATGAAAGTCTTGAGGACAGAGTGAAATAAGTTTCTAGTTCATATTGCAGTGGAATAGTCAAGTGAAAAATTAGGTATGTGACCTTGTTGGTCTTCAAGACCAAAAGTAAGAAAGCAGATTGATTGTCATGGGACCTCCAGGAGGTAGCAAAGGATCAGAATGGTTAAAGAAAGCATGGGAAATCCAGTAGATTCAATGATTTTAGTGGACAAAGGAAATTGTGATACTAGGCTTGGGAAATAAAGTGGTGAATATTGCCACGATGGGAAAGGTTTGGGAAGGGAAAAACTAAATTTGATTAGGATTGGAGAAGAGAGGTAGGCAGTAAGTGGACTAATAAAATGCAGAAATAGAAAAAGAATACTAAGTTTGAAAAATATTAAAAAAGACTGGGTTGGAGAGCAGAAAAATAATTAAAACCAGAAAGACAGTGAATGATATCTTTGATATTATACCTTATACGTTCAAATCCCTTTTAAGTACATTTATCAACAAGTGCTGAGCACCTAGTGTGTACAAAACCTTGTGCTAAGTGTAAAGAGAGTTGTAAAGGTGAACACAGTGGGGTGCTTGCCATATGCCTGCTCCAGTTCTTGTTTTTTGTTTTGTTTTTTTTAAGAGAGGGACAGTGAGAGAATCAATTTTCTTTAGTTTTTCATGTGGCTTTTGTTGCTCTGACACTCTTGACACTACATTGTGTATGTGGTGCTGAGGTTTGAACCCGCATCTTCTGGCATGCCAGGCAAGCGCTGTAACTGCTGAGCCACCATTCCAGGCTCTCTTGCTCTATTTTTCTAGGAGTTCATTCAGAAGTGCCTGCAGTCTGAGCCTGCACGCAGACCAACAGCCAGAGAACTACTCTTCCACCCAGCACTGTTTGAAGTGCCCTCACTCAAACTCCTTGCTGCCCACTGCATTGTGGTACACCAACGTGAGTCCCCTTGACCTCACAAGGAAGTTCTTCCAACTATCACTGGCATGTTCTCTTTCTTCTTTTACTTCCAAAGGGATTCCTTACCCCTATACTTCCATTTCTTCTGTGACACCAATCTATTTATAACAGTCTACTCCATCATGCCTTCCAGACATGATCCCAGAGAACGCTCTGGAGGAGATCACCAAAAACATGGATACCAGTGCCGTACTGGCTGAAATCCCTGCAGGTCCAGGAAGAGAACCAGTTCAGACTTTGTGAGTAACCAGCTGAGAGTGTCTAAAAGGGACAAATTGGTCACTACCACCCTGAGACTTTGTAAACTGCCCATTCTTTGGGAAAAGTTGAATCTGCTGTTTTTCTTGTTCCTTCCTTCCATTGTCTTTCTTTTCTTCTTCAGGTACTCCCAGTCACCAGCTCTGGAATTAGACAAATTCCTTGAAGATGTCAGGTAAGGGAAGAGTGAGGCAGGCTTCCTTGAGGAAGCAAGGGCAGGTGTCTTAGGCACTCACAGAGCCCAAGTGACCTATCTTTACCTCCTCCAGGAATGGGATCTACCCTCTGACAGCCTTTGGGCTGCCTCGGCCCCAGCTGCCACAGCAGGAGGAGGTGACATCTCCTGTTGTACCCCCTTCTGTCAAGACTCCGACACCTGAGCCAGCTGAGGTGGAAACCCGTAAGGTGGGGGTTGTGTAGGTGTGAATATGTCAGTGAGGAAGGGACATCTCAAATAAGCCTTACCCTTTAGAGAAAAGAATGCATTTCTGTCCCCTGGCTTCCAAGTGTTGGTGTTTTTACTGACTGGTCTCCATTCTATGCCTGCCTGTCCTGTCCTAGGTGGTGCTGATGCAGTGCAACATTGAGTCAGTGGAAGAGGGAGTCAAACATCATGTAAGGCTCAGGGCCAGGACCACAGGACTGGGTGGCCAGAGAAGGTTGGGGGAAGAGGAGCCTTATTTTTTGACTGTTCTGTTCTCTAGCTGACACTTCTGCTGAAGCTGGAGGACAAACTGAACCGGCACCTGAGCTGTGACCTGATGCCAAGTGAGTCTTCTTTCCTTTGCAAGATGGCGGGCCTGTGAGCCTTATCTCTGAGGGACATATTCAGGGGTGGGGAAGGTGACAAAGCAGTAAAATATAGACTCCCACAGAATGTCTGTCTTAGCCCCTAAAAGTGGTGAGTGGATGGGGCAATTTGCAGAGCTCCATGTCCCTCCCTCCACGACTGTACTCACCCTTCCTGTTTCTGTCAGATGAGAACATCCCCGAGTTGGCGGCTGAGCTGGTGCAGCTGGGCTTCATTAGTGAGGTGAGGTTCCCGCCTGCCTGCCTTCCTCTGCTCTGGCTGCCTCCCTGCCTTGCCTTCTCTCAGCCCATCTCACTGAGCTCCTCTTTGCAGGCTGACCAGAGCCGACTGACTTCCCTGCTGGAGGAGACCCTGAACAAGTTCAATTTTGCCAGGAGCAGCACCCTCAACTCAGCCGCTGTCACCGTCTCCTCTTAGAGCTCACTCGAGCCAGGCCCCTATCTGAGCTGTGGCTGTCCCTGGACGTGCTGCAGCCCTCCTGCCCCTCCCCCCAGTCAGTATTACCCTGTGAAGCCCCTTCACTCCTTTACCATTCAGGAGGGCTTTGAGGGCTCCCTGGTTCTGAGGATCGTGCTCCCCTCCCCCTTCCTCCCCTCTGCACTTTGTTTACTTGTTTTGCACAGACGTGGGCCTGGGCCTTCTCAGCAGCCGCCTTCTAGCTGGGGGCTAGTAGCTGACCTGGCGGCTCCCGCCCAGCCTGTGTGGACAGGAGGCCCACGGGCACTGGGGGAGCCAAGTTCTACAATCCCGCTGGGGCGGACAGGCGGGAGAGAAAGGTGGTGCTGCAGTGGTGGCCCTGGGGGGCCATTCGATTCGCCTCAGTTGCTGCTGTAATAAAGTCTACTTTTTGCTAAAGCTGTCGTGTGTTTGCGCCACCTGGGATAGTGTAGCAGGTTAGAGCTCTGGCCGGCAGACGTCAGGTGGAGGGGGCGGGCCCAGCCAGGTAGAGCTACCTCTGGCGGAGGGCGGGCCACAGTGGGGGCGGGGCGGGGCTTAGGGCGGGGGCGGAGGGGGAAGGGCGGGGGTGGGGCCAGGCCCAGGTAGAGCCGCCTAGTGGCCGCGCAGCCCACAGGATGAAGTGCTACCGCCTCTGCGTGTTCGGTAACTTCCGCCCCTCTCGTTCCCTGCGACCCCTCATCCTGCCTTACTGGCCGTAGCTGGCCCTACTCGCCACCCGCCCCTCCAGGTTCAAGTATGCCCTTCCCCCTGCTTCACAGATGCCACCTGTGGGCCCCGGCGGCTAATGCGCGTGGGCCTCGCACTGATCCTGGTGGGCCACGTGAACCTGCTGCTGGGGGCCGTGCTGCATGGCACAGTCCTGCGGCACGTGGCCAATCCCCGTGGTGCCGTCACGCCAGAGTACACCACCGCCAATGTCATCTCCGTGGGCTCAGGGCTGCTGGTGAGCGCCTGGGGCGGGTGCGCGGGGTGGGGCGGATGTGCAGAATCAGTGAGCCTAAGGCTTGGTGTCTTCCGCAGAGCGTTTCAGTGGGACTTGTGGCTCTCTTGGCATCCAAGAACCTTCTACTTCCACCACTGGTGAGAGGGGACTTCTGGAGCTTGAGAAGGGTGGGTCAGGGGACTGTCTCAACTCTTTCAAAGGGCAGGAGGAGCCTCAAATAGAGAAACTTGTCTAGTTATTGGAAGACTTAGCTAGGCCTAGGCTGTTCACCCTAATCTTCTGCCCGCCAGCACTGGGCTCTGCTGGCCCTGGCTCTAGTGAACATGCTCTTGTCTGCTGCCTGCTCCATGGGCCTCCTCCTTGCTGTGTCGCTCACTGTGGCCAATGGTGGTCGCCGTCTTATTGCTGACTGCCATCCAGGACTGCTAGATCACTCCATCCCGCTGGACCAAGGGTCTGGACACACTGACTGCCCCTTTGACCCCACGAGAATCTATGTGAGTGTTTTCTTGTCATTCATAAAACCTTGGTCGTGCACTTTTAATTTCCCTATTTGCTGCTCCCATCACACTCGGTCTTAGCCCTTACCCTTTCTTTTTGCTTTTAGGATACAGCCTTGGCTCTCTGGATCCCTTCTGTACTTATGTCTGCAGCTGAGGCTGCTCTATCTGGTTACTGCTGTGTGGCAGCACTCACCCTACGTGGAATTGGGCCCTGCAGGAAGGAAGGGCTTCTGGGGCAGGTAAGGAAGAGAAACAGGAAGGGTTCATTCAAAATAGCCAGTGTGTATTGCAAAGGAGCTATGTATCATTCAGGGCCCTAGTACAAACTCCACCCTCTCCTGCAGCTAGAGGAACTGACAGAGCTTGAACCTCCTGAATGTAAACAGCAGGAAAATGTGCAGTTGCTAGATCAACATCAAGAACTCCGGGAGTCACAGAAAACCTGGGTTTAAGACAGGTAAAGGGCCCTGCGAGTGGGGGCCTGGGTTAGAATGGGGGGATATGGAAGTGTTCTTGGGATCACGGCTGGTTCTTTGCTGTGCTGCTTCCCCCTCTGACCTGGATTGATTCTTCCTTTATCAGGCAGGTGATGTTCCAAGGCTCAGTCCACAAGAGTTTTCCACTAAACAAGGGGCTCCAACGCCAGGATGATATATATAACTGTAATAAAGAACTTCTCTTCTACTTGATTATCATTCCTTTTGGGGGAAAGGGCACACTGTGCTGGTATTGGGGGTGACTGTGATCAAAGAAGACGGTGGTATCAATTTTTTACAGAATTTAATGAGCGAGAAACCCCAACTTTTCCTCAGAGCTACCATTCACTGAAAGGAAAAGCTGGTGCTGGGGAGCCCTCCACACCACTGACTGATGAATTTCAGCACATCCTGGCACACTGGACTGTGGGAGGTCTGTGAGCAAAGGGAAGGAACATGACAGGAACTCATTAGAGTTGGTTCAGAGGACATCAGCTCCATCTCAGTGTCACAGAGAGCAGGTGTAGGGTCTGCATGTGCCTTCTGGAAGATCCCAGCCTCCCCCAGCCCCACCATCAGTGCTACCTTCCCTGCCCTCTTCCTTCAAGTTTCCCTCTCTAACCTTGATGGCCATTAAAAACTTATTCCAGTTGTCTTTGTTAGCAGCCTTCCCTGGACGTTTAAATTCAATTTTGTTCCTCAGAATAGGGTAACCTATGGGAAAAGAGAAAAAGAAGAACTGGAGTTTGAGATTGAGGGGGCAGGAAATGAAGAGCAGCCTGGAGATAAAGAGGGTTATTGCCCTGTCTTGTGCACCCTTTACTCAATTAAAGTGAAATAAAGTTCCTTGATCCTTCTGCTTTCCTCTCCTTTCCACCTGGCACAGGACAACAGATGCTGTGGGGTTCTATACCTGTAATGAGGCAGGGAAGTGCCCGAACTCCAGTGCTTGCTGCCACTAGAGAAGCCTCGTAGGCACCACGTTCATCCCGAGGCAGAACCTGCTCCAGCCGCTGGTCCATTGAGACTGTCAGCACCCAGTCTCGAACCTCTTCTCTTTGGGCTTCCTAGAAAGGACAGAGGGATCAATAGCTTCACACAGGGCAGGACATGTGGCATAGTGGACAAGGTTTCCTAAGTCCTTGTTCCGTGTACCAATTTTCAGCCATAAATGATCCTCCTTTAATTGAGGGACACAATCACTGTTTCTACTTTCACTATAGGGATAAATGAGAGCTGATGTCCTGCTAAAGATAGCAGCCCAAAGCTGTCCTCTTTTCTTCTACACCCCTAGCCCTTTCTTATTTTTATTTCTTTTTTTTTTCACATTTATTAGAAGTATATAGTGATACAGGATACAGATGAGGGGGAAACATTGTCAAAACAGTAGCAATTAACGTGTATAAACTTTGTTAACCAGGGGTGATGCTAACACATAGATAAGCTACTATGGGTTTCATCTATTGCAGTTTCCCCCAGAAGAACTCATGTGTTAAATGGGTATCTAGTGTAGGAATAATATCGGCTTCTGGGTCTTATTTTTATTTCGAGACAGAGTCTTAAGTGGCCCAGGCTGGGCTCACACTTGCAATCCTCCTGCCTTAGTATCCCAAGTCGCTGGGTTTACAGGTGCGCACAGCACTGTGCCCAGTGTCTGTCCTCTCTTCTTAATGCACTCTTTTGGTGAGGCCTTCCCATTCTCTAACCCTTACCGGTACATGCTGCTTGGCTGGGAGTGGCACCTCAAATGGAATGTCTGTATCCTGGAAATCAGAGTGGTCAAGGGCATCCAGAGTCCCTTCTTCAATTGCCTATGGCAGAGTGGACAACCATGAGATTGGTACAGCGGTGACAAGCAAAACCTCCCAACATCTGGGCATGATTTCCTTACATCAGTTAGATCCAAAAAACGGTTGAGGAAGATGAAGGCCATGTTTTCCCAGCCAACTGCCTATGGCAAAGAAAAGTTGTAAATGGGAGTGAGCAAGCTGAGCTTGGGTGCCATTTTCCCAGGATGCAGGGAGGACACTGCAGGTGGGTATAGGAGAACCACTTCCTCTATGACATCTGACTCAGGCTGTTTTGCTCAAGGGAAATTCTCTATCTTCCGGCTTTTGATTCTCTTATCTCTTTAGCCCCACCCTTCCTTGTCCCAGCTTACCTGGGCAGCAGTGCCTGCTTCGTAGAAGGCCTTGTCTGCAGGTAATAGCTGGGTGTGGCGCAAGAGTGAAACAGAAAGCCTGGCAGCCACAGTTTCCTAGAGATTAAAGGCAAAGCTTTACAATCCTGAATTACCAGACCAAAGATCCTGTAACTAACTTAGCCAAGGAACTACAAATCCAACAGTCAGTGTCACAGTGATCTGGATCTCAAGCTGTTCTGCTCTTAGTTTTTTCCACTGGCAAACAGAACTGGGCCTAGATTATTTTCTAAGCTTCCTTCCATTTCTAGAATTCTATCATCCAAGTATATGAAATAAACACAAAGCAAATTATCAAAAATAAATCAAAAGTATGTGTACATTGCCAGGCATGGTGGTATGAGCCTGTAAACTCAGCGATTTGGGAGGCTGACACAGGAGGATCACAAGTTTGAGGCCAGCCTTAGCAATTTAGTGAGACCCTGTCTCAAAATAAAAAAATAAAAAGTGGCTGGAGATGCAGCTCAGTGATAGAGTGCCCCTGGGTTTGATCTCCAGTACCTCATAAATAAATAATGTATGTGTTACGGGAGGTAAGTAAAGAAATCATGGAACTTGAATGTTTAAACATAATGAGACTCTACTGGGGATGTGGCTTGCCTAGCATGCATGAGGTGCTAGGGATCTACTATAAAAATGAGGCTGAAGCTGTGTGGGCATAGAGCCCTTAAAAGGTCAAAATGGTATAGGAAGAAAACCCATTTCAGCAAGAGTTGAAAACTGAATTATACAGAAGAGTCAAGAAGTTGGGAAAGTCCAAGAGTCTAAGCTTAAGAATCCAGAACTTGGCTTCATTCGACTTCACTGGTTTGAAGATACCCTTATGACTGAGTCCCTTGCACCTCATCTCCCCCATTTCCTCTCACCAGCTGTTTAATGCTCTGGGCTGCAGACCGAGTGGCGTAGTAATGAGCAATCAGCAGCATTGTCTCGAACTCCTCATGAGCTGGAGAGTTGGCCTCACTGGATTTCACCAGGTTTTCACACTAGGGAAGGAAGAGAGTGTAGCCCGGCTTAGGGGGTCAGAGGAGGGCCAGGCCTTAGAGTGGTCACTTATGGCTACCTGAACAGAGGAGGGTGAAATACATGTGCATGAAAGAAGAGACCAGGATGGGGATGGGTGGAGGAACCCCCACCCTTTTGGTGGGAGGCACTGCTAGGGATTGAACCCAGGAATTCCCACATGCTAGGCAAGTGCTCTACCACTGAGTTAACATTCCCAGCCTGAGAGAAGCCCTTTTACTCCACTGTGAACCCAACTTCCTCACCAGGTTGAAAAGCACATCCCGAAGATCAGCCCAGCTATGATAGGCCTCAGCACTGTTGGTCCCAGGAGAGCTAACCATGTCAGTGAAGATTCTTTTGTAGATGTTGAAGTTCTAGAGGGAGAAGGGGAAGAGGATCTGAGGATGGTCTCAAGCAAAAAGAAAGTTGGGGGAGGTGGGACAAAAGGGAGGTGTAACCTGCTGCGAGTGTGTGTGTGTGGCTTTGTTTCTTACTTTCGTCTTTTTGTGGTACTGGGAATTGAACCCAACCAGGGGTGTTCTACCACTAAGCCACATCCCCAGCCATTTTCATTTTTTAATTTGAGACAGAGTCTAACTAAATTGCTGAGGCTGGGATGCCTCAAACTTGTGATCATCCTGCCTCAGCCTCCCAAGTTGCTGGGATTATAGGTGTGCACCACTGTGCCCAGCTGTGTGTAGAAGCATGGGGACATTGATGGAGAAAAGTGCTGATTATTTTTAGAGAAGAGTGAGAAAATAACTACTTACTAGCTGGTGCTCTGCAACTTTGGGCAAATATATGAATGTGAATCCAATCACAATATCAATGGACTAATATTCCAAAGAGCTGTGATTCTCTGACAGGAGTGCAGTGTTTATTCTCTGAAGGAAGTCAGTAAGTAAGGTCATTGAGGGCTGTGCAGGACTTCTCTGAAAGACTGGTTCTGTGTGCTAAGAGCACGAGCAGCTCGTTCTAGATAAGGATAAGTTCTAGAGAGGTTACACATCAGGAGAGGCTGGGTGGGAACTATGGGCATGATGTTCTTGAAGGGTACAATACTTTGAGAAGACAGTCCCTGAAAGGATGGGAGGAGGAAGAAAGAATCCCTTGGTAGAAATATTTGCCTTTAGGAGAAGGCTGTTACCTGTGGGTTAGCAGGGGCTCCATGTTGCACATATAGGGCCAATGCCTGGGCAGAGCCACCCTCCCTGATCAGGTGAGTTGCATACAAAGCGACATACTTGTGCAAAATCTTGTAGTTCTGTTCATGGGTGGAGGAAAAGCACAAGTGAGGCAGGAATGAGTAAGACTTGAGGCTGTGGACTTGTCCAGGAGGCAAGGGGCATATGCAACTCTGACTCCAATTTCAGAATGTAAAGCAGCATCATACTGCACTCTGATGCTGGTTAGGCATCTCTAGGGATTAGGTGGAGGTAAAAAAGGCAGCTCTGGAGCTGGTAGAGAATCAAGGGAAAATGTAGAGAGGAGCTGGGAGTGGGGAGGGGAAGAGTACCTGCTTGGTAGCTGTTTCAATGCATTTGTCCCACTGGCCTTGCTCCACATACAGGTCCAAAGCAGCGACCACATCCACACCCACCAGCTGGAGATCCATGGAAAAGACAGTTGAGAAGAGATAAGGAGGGGGAGAGGAGGGAGAGAATTTCTATCACCTCTCCCCACATTCTGCTTGTAATCTTTTTGTTGTTGATTTTGCAACGCTGAGGAATGAACTCGGGGCCTCATACATGCTCGGCTCTACCACTGAGCTATCCCTCCAGCCCTCTTACTAAATTTGCAAGTCTCACCGAGTCCACTTTGCCCTGGTTCTTGAGGAATTCCTTATAATGCTGGTCCACGTAGTCTTCATACCTGTGAAGATGCGGAAATGGATAGAGATCTCTAACTTCATTGTCTTGGGATGCAACACCCTCCCCAAAAGAATATTCTTTCTGTCTTTACAAAAGAAAGTAAAAGAAAATTTCCCAGTGAAAGGGGGTCATGAGCTTACCGGGGATCTAATTCCTTGGCCACACGCTTGGCCTTGTTCCATTCCTCACCCTCAATGAAAGCATCGATTGCTTCCTTGACAAGATCCAGGTTCAGATAGAGCTCTGCAGCCTGCATAATGGGAGATCAAAGTGGAGACCATATTTCCCCTGGACTTCTCAGTCCCTCTTGGTGAACTCTCTTGCTGCACCTGCCAATAGGCTCACCTTTGCACATCTCTGGGTGTGATGTCACCATTCCACTGATCTCTGTGGACTCTATTTTTTTTCTTCTTGTACCAGGGACTGAATCCAGGGGCACTTAACTACTGAGCTGTATCCCCAGCTGCCTCCACTTTTTTAGTATATTTTATTTTGAGACAGGATCTTGCTATCTTAGGGCCTCACTATGTTGCTGAGGCTAGCTTTGAGCTCACGATCCTCCTGTCTCAGCCTCCTGAATAGTTGGGATTACATGTGTGTGCCACCACGCCCAGCTCTGTGGACTCTTTCTTTTCAGTCCTAACACTCTACTTACTGCACTGTGCTTTCCAATTCCAATCAGCTGGGGTCCTACTGCCCGAACTACTTCCAGACTGCGCTGGGGAGGCAGAAACTTGATGGAGAGTTCAGCTGCCTAAGTGGTTGAAAAAAAAGAAGTGAGAGACAAACACTTCTAGAGCTCCTTATCTCACCCATTTCATATATTTTCCCCCTCCAGATGCCAGCTTTCTCTCATGTTCTCCTTCACATTCTACCCTCCTGGGCAAAGCCTGGTTCACAGCCCATTGGTTCCTTTAGTTGGCTTTCAGTGGACCTATCTGTTCTGTTCAGTCCACTGCAATTCTTTCAGACACTTCCTTTGCTGACTGAGGTCACTGAAGTTTATCACAGGTGCTGCTACCTGTGATAAACTGGTTTCTCAAGTTGCTACAAATACAGTCTTGGTAGAATAGTATAGGGAAAGAACCTCTGCAATGACGAGTCCAGGCATTTGCAATTATCTGTGTTGGGCTTTAACAAGCCTCAGTTTATTCACATGCATTTAATTTTGAAGACAGTACCCAAAATAAGAAATAGCAAATAATGTTAAACTTAATGAATATATGTTGAAGTGACAATATTTTAGATAAATTTAGACATCTAAAATATATTACAATTATTTTCACCTGTCTTTTTACCTTTTTTTTTTTTTAAGAGAGGGACAGTGAGAGAGACAGAGAAAGAGAGAAATAACTTTATTTGGTTTTTCACAGGGTCTTCGTTGCTCAAACACTTAGTTGTGTCCGTGGTGCTGGGGTTTGAACCTGGGTCCTTGTGCTTGCCAGGCAAGCACCAAAACTGCTGAGCCACTGCTCCAGCCCCACCTTTTTTTTTTTTTTTTTAAAGAGAAAGGAACAGTGATAGAGAAAGAGAGAATGAATTTTATTATTCATTTTTAATATTGCTTGCACTGCTCTGACACTTTGTTGTGTATATGTGGCTGGGTTTGAACCTGTGTCCTCACGCATGCCAGGTATGTGCGTAACTACTGAGCCACTGCTCCAGCCCTTTTAACATGACTTCCAAAAATTTAAATGACACACATGGCATATATTTGTGACTTGCACATTTCTAGCAGACAGTGCAGCTTTAGATGATTTTGATGATTCAACACTAAACACTCAGTCATTCTATAAACCCAAGCATCCTAAAAGGTCACTTTCCACTGTGAGGCTGACATCCTTTCCAGATTTTAATTTTTTTTTTAATAGAGAGAAGGACAGTGTGAGAGAGAAAAGACAGAGAGATTAATTTTTATTGAGTTTTTCACATGGCTTTCATTGCTCTAACACTTAGTTGTATACGTGGGTGCTGGGTTTTGAACCTGTGTACTTGCGCATGCCAGGCAAGCGCCATAACCACCAAGCCACCACTCCAGCCCCTAGATTTTAATTTCTATAAGATCCAACTTATCTATCGTCTATGCTAATTTCTCCTGCTCTTTCTCTTGTGTATTCTTGCCTCCCTTTTCAGGCCTGCCAACCCTTTCAAAGCACTCCAGAGTAAAACACATCAGATGCTTAATAATTGCTTCCAGATTAAAATCTGCTAGAATCTCATAATCCATCATCAGCCATCTTTCTACTTCCTTGTTCCAACTTCTAGGGGCCTAATCAATGAAAACACCTCAGAAACCTAAGAGACATCTTACAGGGACATCGTTTAATTTAGAGGGACAATCTCACCTCTCCATCGCACTGTATCTGAGGTGCACTGTTTAAGGAGACATGAATCCTGATTGTAATTATATGTGTGACAGTTAATGTGTTATCTTGGTACAGCACAGTATCTAGATATTGGTCAAACATTATTTTGGGTATTTCTGTGTTGGGAACATGAGGCCCAGCTGGCTTGTAAAAGAATTGGTGGTAAACAACTCTAAGGGGTCCAGCTGGCTTGTAATTAGCAAATTGCCTGACCAAATGACTAAGCTATTTGGCCGCTCATTTGTTACAATTGGATAAATGTGTTTGCACTGTACCCCTATTGGTTATTGTAATGGATAAATAGAGTAGCAGCTA
>PVKS010028663.1:0-28996 GCA_004027875.1 Aplodontia rufa
AAAAAAAATGGCCATTCTACCAAAAGTGATATACAGATTCAATGCAATCCCCATCAAGATAACAATGACATTCTTTACAAATGTAGAAAAATCAATTCTTAGATTCATTTGGAAGAATAAGAGACCCATAATAGCCAAAGCAATACTTAGCAACAAAAGTGAAGCAGGAAGCATCATAAACACCTGACCTAAAATTATACTACAGAGCTGTAGTAACAAGAACAGCATGGTATTGTTATCAAAATAGACATGAAGACCAATGGAATAGAATAGAAAATAGAAAGACAAATCCTCAAATCTATAACCACAGGATATTTGGCAAAAGTGGCAAAAACATATCTTGGAGAAAAGATAGTCTTTTCAACAAATGGTGCTGGGAAAATTGGACAGTCATATGCAGAAAAATGAAATTAGATCCTCATCTCTTACCCTGCACAAAACTTAAATCAAAATGGATCAAAGAATTAGGAATTAGATCAGAAATCTTACATCTGATAGAAGGAAACATAAAATCAACACTCCATCATATAGAAGCTGGCAATAACTTCCTTAACAAGACCCCCATAGCACATGAATTAAAACCCAGAATGAACAAATGGGATGTCATTAAACTAAAAATCTTCATACAGCTTAAGAATAAATTAAGAAAGTGAAGAGAGAGCCTACAAAATGGGAGAAAATCACAGCTAGCTACTTTCTGACAGGGGACTGACATCCAGAGTATACAGAAAAACTCGTAAGCTTAATACCAAAAACATAAACAACCCAATCAATAAATGGGCAAAAGAACTAAACAGAAACTTTTCAACAGAAGAAATACAAAAGGCCAATAAATATATGAAAAAATGTTCAACATCTCTAACCATCAGAGAAATGCAAATCAAAACTACACTAACATTTCATCTCACTTCAGTTGGAACGACAAAGATCAAGAATAAAAACAACAAATGCTGGAGAGGTTGTAGGGAGAAAGGAACTCTACATTGTTGTGGGACTGGAGACTAGTACAATCACTCTGGAAAGTGGTATGGAGAATCCTACAAAAACTAGGTTTGGTACCATCATATGACCCAGTTATCCCACTCCTGGGTATCTTCCCAGAAGATATAAAATCAGCATGCTACAGCAATACCACTACATCAATGTTTATAACAGCACAATTCACAACAGCTAAATGATAGAATCAACCCAGATGCCCATCATGGGATAAATGGGTCAAGAAGCTGTGGTATGTACACACAATGGAATCTCAGCTATTAAAAAGAATGAAATCATGGCCTTTTCTGG
Organism: Aplodontia rufa; assembly: GCA_004027875.1. Classification (NCBI taxonomy): domain Eukaryota; kingdom Metazoa; phylum Chordata; class Mammalia; order Rodentia; family Aplodontiidae; genus Aplodontia; species Aplodontia rufa. The sequence goes on from PVKS010028663.1 coordinate 1,288, forward strand.
TAAATGGATGGAAATGGAGAATGTCATAGTAAGTGAAATTAGCCTAACTCAGAAACTCAAAGGTTGAATGTTTTCTCTCATATGTGAAATCTAGATAAAGGAAAGAGTGAGAGGAGGACAAGTTTATATAATAAATCCATCAAACATGGGTTAACAAACAAACTGGTGGAAGCCTGATTATTGAGTGGGGAGAGAATGAGGAGGGAAAAAGGAGTTTTAAATACTGCATGGTATACTTTACACCCATGTGATGCTGAATAGTTCCTGCCAGGCATTTAAAACTGGAAAAGGCTTTTTTGCAATGGGTTTGCCACCAGAACACAGGTGTCATGAAAACTATCACTAAATCAAAGTCAAAATGGGAAAGGAAAAGACTCATATCAACATCATTGTCATCGGACACATAGATTCAGGCAAGCCCACCCCTACAGGCCACTTGATCTACAAATGTGGTGGGATCAACAAAAGAACCATGGAAATTTTTTGAAAAGGAGGCTGCTGAGATGGGAAAGAGTTCCTTCAAGTATGCCTGGGTCTTGGATAAACTGAAAGCTGAGCGTGAGCGTGGTATCACCACTGACATCTCCCTGTGGAAATTTGAGACCAGCATATATTACATAACTTTATCAAAAACATGATTATAGGCACATCTCAGGCTGACTATGCTGTCCTGGTTGATGGTGTTGGTGAATTTGAAGCTGTTTTCTCCAATGGGAAGACCCATGAGCATGCCCTTCTGGCTTACACACTGGGTGTGAAACAACTAATTGTTGGTGTTAATGAAACGTATTCCACTAAGCCACCCTACAGTCAGAAGAGATACAAGGAAATCATAAAGGAAATCACCACCTACATTGAGAAAATTGGCTACAACCCTGACACGGTAGCATTTTTGTCTACTTCTGGTTGGAATGGTGACAACGTGCTAGAGCCAAGTGCTAATATGCCTTGGTTGAAAGGATAGAGTGTCACCCGCAAAGATGGCAGTGCCAGCGGAACCACACTGCTTGAGGTTTAGACTGCATCCTGCCACCGATCACCCAACTGACATCACTCAGCTTCTGCTCCTCCAGGATATCTTTAAAATAGGTGGTATTGGTACTGTTCCTGTGGACCAAGTGGAGACTGGTGTTCTCAAGACTGTCATGGTGGTCACCTTTGCTCCAGTCAGTGTCACAACTGAAATAAAGTCATTTGAAATGCACCAAAAAGCTTTGAGTGAAGCTCTTCCTGGGGACAATGTGGGCTTCAATGTCAAGAATGTATCTGTCAAAGATGTTTGTTGCGGCAATGTTGCTAGTGACAGCAAAATGACCCACCAATGGAAGCAGCTGGTTTCACCATTCAGGTGGTTACCTGGAACCATTCAGGCCAAATCAGTGATGGCTATGCTCCTATACTGGATTGTCATGCAGCTCATATTGCTTACAAGTTTGCTGAGCTCAAAGAAAAGATTGATTGCCATTCTAGTAAGAAGCTGGAAGATGGTCCTAAATTCTTGAAATCCAGTGATGCTGCCATGGTTGACATGGTTCCAGGAAAGCCCACGTGTGCTGAGAGCTTCTCTGACTATCCTCCTCTGTATCGTTTTGCTTCTCTGACTATCGTCCTCTGGATCGTTCTGCTTCTCTGACTCTCCTACTCTGGGTTGTTTTGCCATTAGTGATATGAGGAAGACAGTTGCTGTAGGTGTCATCAAAGCAGTGGACAAGTAGGCTGCTGGAGCTGACAAGGTCACCAAGTCTGCCCAGAAAGTCAAATGAATATTACCCCTAACACCTGCCACCCAGTCTCAATCAGTGGTGGAAGAACAGTCTCAGAACTGTTTTTCTCAATTGGCCATTTAAATTTAGTAGTAAAAGATTGGTTAATGATAACAGTGCATCATAAAACCTTCAGAAGGAAAGAAAAATGTTTTGTGGACCATTTGCACACATTTGTGTGTGTGTGTGTGAGAGAGAGAGAGAGAGAGAGAGAGACAGTTTTATGTTATTAGTTTTAAAATCAGTACATTTTAATAGAAACAACTTGACCAAAAAATCTGTCACGGAATTTTGAGACCCAAAATGGCCATTCTACCCAAAGCTTTATACAGATTTAATGCAATTCTCATGAAGATACCAATGTCATTCTTCATGGATATAGAAAAAGCAATTTTCAAGTTCATATGGAATAACAGCAGACCCAGAATAGTCAAAACATTACTCACCAAGAAGGAGGAAACAGGTGATATCTCAATTCCTGACCTGAAATTATACTACAGGGCTATAGTAACAAAAACAGCATGGTACTGGTATCAAAACAGAACTGAAGACTAATGGAATAGAATAGAGGATTCTGAGATGATTCCCCATACCTTTAACTATCTGATATTTGATAAAGGGGGTAAAAGCATAGTGTGGAAGAAAGATAGCCTGTTCAACAAATACTGTTGGACAAATTGGACAGCCATATGTAGACAACTGAAACTGGAGCCTTACCTTTCACCCTGCCTGCACCAAAATTAAATCAAAATGGTTCAAAGATCTGGATATTAAATCAGCAACTTTACAATTGCTTGAAAAAGAAGTAGGATCAACACTACGTGACATAGGGGTCAGCACCGCCTTCCTTAACAAGACTCCATGGCGCAAGCAGTAAAGTCAAGAATAAATGAATGGGACTCAAACTAAAAAGCTTTTGCACAGCTAAAGATTTAGTCAAGAGGGTCAAGAGAGATCCTACAGAATGGGAGAAAATCTTTGCCTCCTACACTTCGGACAGAGGGCTAATATCCAGAGTATACAAAGAATTAAAAAAACTAAACACTAAAATCACAAATAATCCAATCAATAAATGGGCTATAGAACTAAAAAGAAACTTCCCAGTGGAGGAAGTCCAAAAAGTCCATAAACATATGAGAAAATGCTCTATATCATTACAGATAAGAGAAATGCAAATCAAAACTTCACTGAGATTCTAACTCACTCCAGTCAGAGTGGCAAAAATGAAGAATATAAACAATAACAGGTGCTGGAGGGGCTGTGGGAAAAGAGGAACACTGTTACACTGCTGGTGGGACTGCAAACTAGTTCAGTAACTCTGGAAAGCAGTGTGGAGAATCCTCAAAAAATTAAGGATGGAACCACCTTATGACCCAGCTATCCCACTCCTAGGCATTTTCCCAAAAGAGTTAGAATCAACATATTATAGAGATACAGCTTCATCAATGTTTATAGCTGCTCAATTTACTATAGCTAGATTGTGGAACCAATCCAGATGCCCCTCACTCAATGAGTGGATTCAAAAACTTCGTTACATATATACAATGGAATACTACTCGGCCATTAGAAAAAACAATATTATAGCATTTGCAGTCAAATGGATGGAGATGGAAGAAACTATGCTAAGTGAAATATCCCAATCTCAGAGGCTCAAGGGCCCAATGTTTTCTCTCATTTGTAGAAGCTAGAATACAACCGGATACAGTATGATAGATGGCTAAGCTAATAATAACCTCAACACGTATGAATTTTTACACAAACAGGGGGAACTTGGCCTAGGATGCTGGAGATGTGGAGAGGGGTACAAGGAAGTGGAGAGGGAATAGGAAAGATATCAAGGAGACCAGAGGGAGGGAGTATGGGGGAATCAACTCAGAGGGAAACCTCCAACTTCCATGAGAAATCCATTTAACACAGGGGTTTAATAGGCAAAAACATGGAACCATGGGAAATCCAAGAGGGGAAATCATGGAATGGCATCAGCCTTGGCTTGTTCTGTGAATATACGTTTGTTCGATAATATTCCCTCCTACCTGTAAGTCCATATTTAATGAACAAAAAAAAAGTATAATGAGAAAAAATAAAATGGGAAAAGTCAAACTTACATACATATACATATATATATATATATGTGTGTGTGTGTGTGTGTGTGTGTGTATATATACTCTGATTTTATATATATATAAAATCAGAGTAAGTCCCATGGAGAAAAGAGATAGGCAAGAGGAAAAAGGGTGGGTGGGGGATGTGTGGGGAGGGAATTGGACCAAAACATATTGGTATAATGTGTACATGTTGCATAACAATAAATCTGTTCATTATGTAAAACTACTATGTACCCAAATATAAAAAATTAAATAAATTTTTAAAAAGACTGGGGATGTAGCTCAGTGGTAGATAGTCTCTGGGTTAAATTCCTAGTGCCACAAAAGAAGAAAAAATAAAGTTGTCTTTTAAAGGTTTCCTGCTGAGGTAGTTAAATGTTCTAAAGTCAATTATAGTGAAGTTTGCAAAATCCTGTGAATTTGCTAAAAGAAAAAATACTGCATACACTCTTTATGGATGTATTATGTGGTATGTGAACTAGGCCTCAATAAAACTATTATAAAATAATGATTTATTGGCTTAGGATAAGTGAGAGTGTCTGTAATACAGTAATCACATGGAAGCCTATGTAAAATGCAATTGAGAAATTCCAGTTCCATTATGGGAGCAAAAGGCAATACCAGCCAACCCTTCTGGCTGGTGTAGGTAAAAATTCTGGAGCAAAGCACAAACAACTACTGGAGATTCTAAAACAGTAAACAAAAGCATCGAGTTGTGGAGAAGAAACAAAATTTCAGAAATCAGCTCAAACGTGAGTGACGTTCCCTCTTTTTGTTCTTTTCTCATGACTTTGCCCAGAGAAGTGGGTTCATGCTGCATAGTGGTACTGTGAAAATGTGACAGGAACATGGGTGGCTAACCTTATAAAACAGCCTTTGCCTTTCTGGCTGGAGAAATCAGGGACAGAAAAAAATAAATATGGAGAGTAGAATCTGAAGAGGAGAGCCAGAGTACAAGATCTCCTATTTTTGTGTATGCACTCACACAATCTTAGCTTAAATCCTGAGCTACACAGACAGGACAGATCCAAACTAAGAGAAATGAACAGAGACTGGATCCATCTGCAAATTTCTACCTAACCCTAGCAGCCCCCTAAAATAAATCCAAAACACAGACAAAAAACCAACATATGAATTAAAAAGAAAATACTAAAAATTATTAAAATAATACAAGAAAGAAGAATAGAGGAGCAAGGTAGCAAAAGGGTGAAAGAAAAAGGAACACCCAAAATAAAATTATAAGCTTGATTCTAAAAATGATAGCATTCAATATCAATAATGTAAACACTCCCAAATAAAAGACTGATAAGGGGTTGACAAAATAAGTGAAAAATCAAAACCTGAGCATCTGCTCCCTACCAGAGACACTCTTGAAATATTAAGAAATAGATCAAATGAGCAGAAGTTGATTTCTTTAGTGCTAAAATCACAATAGCAGCATAAGAAAATTGAAATTGCTATTTTCATGTAAAACAGACTTTAAGACTGTCTTTCTCCAGGTATGAAATTATTTCATAACAATAGAAGATATACTTCACTGAGAAAACATAACAATTATCAATGTTTATTCACCTAAATAATACAAGGCAAAAAATCTGGCAGAATTAAAAGAAGAAATAAAAACTCCAAAATTATAGTATTTGATTTAGTTCTTGTACAATTAGTACAAGAACTAGTAAAAAAAAAATTTAAAGATGTAAAATAGCTGAGTAGCAACTAACCATCATGATATAACTGACAATTGCAAAGCACTATATCCAATAATTGTACAATATACATTTTCAAGTGCAGATGGTACATTTATCATGACAGACCATATTGAGTTATAAAACAATTTTCAATTAATTAAAAAGAATCAAAATCATGCAGTATTCTATGATTAAAATTAATTTAAATTAGAAATCAGTGTACTCAGACCTCCATATTTGCAGGTTCCATATCCACAGATTCAATCACATACCAAAAACATTTGAAGGGGAAAAAAATTGTATTTTCCCAGCATGCTACTACCTACAGAGAACATTTTTCCAAACCAACTTGTAATTATGTGACCCTGTGATGAGGCTCTTATCAGTGAAATGACAAAGTAATCAATGTATGTATTCAAGTTCTTTTTCTTCATGATGGTATTAGAACATTGCTAATGCTCTCTTGTTCCCTTCTCTGTCACCTAGAACCCGTAATAACCCATAAGTAGTCTGATTCTAACTATTAAACTTGGAGAGTTAAATACTAGGGCAGCAAAATATGCTTAATCTTATAAGACACTTGCTCCACCTTATTTATCATACTCTATGTGCAATAGATTGTAAATAGTTTGTAACATTTCATTCTTTATTTTAACTGAGAAAGGTAATGACTGGCTTAGGATTTTTGGAATTCACTAAATCCTTAAAAAAATGCAATGCATTCTTCCATTTCCACAACTACGGGAATACTAAAAAATCAAGGCTTGTACATTCTTCTTTCTACATCTTGAACCAATCCTCTGCCTCTCATATTCAGGCATTTCCCTAATCCTATTAAATTTCTGCTGTAATATACCTGTCCCTCTTTTGCTTTCTGCCTGCAAAATTATTGTGATGATCTGCCAAAACAGTTCTTTTTCCATTTTATTTTTTCCCAAATGATGTTACATCCTGCTACCCCAAATCCAACCATAAACCTATATATTGCTGAAAATATTTGAAAATATTCACATTAATGTCTAAATAGTATATTCTTACTGTCACATCCAGGACCCTCAAATGTTCGGCTGATCTTTTAAAGCCTACTCACCTAAATACCTCTGAACCCTAGAGGATGCTTTCCCACATGGAAGCTTTAACTCTACCTTTCTATTCCCCCTAATATTGTCATCTTAAAGAAAACAACCTGTTAGAGTGATTCTCCAAAAAATAATGGTATTTATTTGGGAATAGCAGAGTACTGTCATGGGAATGTGCATATCCTAAGTATTCAAAGATGTTGAAGCCAGGGGAAGTTTTTAAAGACAAAAATGAGGATGATTACTTTAGATATTTTGAAACAATAACTTTGGTTGCAATGATGAATAAGAGTGGCGTTAGTCCAAGTTTAAACAGACAGTTGCTGGGTAGATGTCCTTGTACAAGTACTTTTTGTATAAGGTTGTGGTGGCCTCTGCAATTTTGTGGTTCTGGCAGAGTCTTTTGTAGCAGTTACTACCAGGCAATCATGCATGAGAATCCTTCCTTCTAAACCCTTAGGTTTGTTGTTGTTGTTAGGTTTGACACAAAGGACTCCATTTTGACAGTGACAACTTTCTCATTTTTGCCACAAGATTCTCACCTGTTCTGCCTACACACATCAAAGTCCCAAGTCAAATGTTCTGCTAATTATGAAGTCTTTCTAAGTCTTCTATTAACATTCGAGCTGGCAGTTATTTCAATCTCTTCTGAAATCCTAGAATATTGTCTATATCTCTCTTCTAGAAGTATTTAATGTTTTTCTTTGTATTTTAACTCTTGGCTTTTATAGCTGAACTGAATCTTCTAATAGTGGACACATACACTGATACTGTGCTTATAGTAGGTGCTCAATTACTGGGTAGTTAACCCATGAGGTTTTTTTTTTTGTTGTTGTTTTTGTATTTTGTTTTGTTTGTATTTTTCTTTTGTTTTGTTTAATGGGGAAAATATCATCCCCATTGCCACCCCCAATCACTACTGTGATTTTCTCTATTAACTGAGGGGAATCTGACTAACAAATTGACACAGCACATATTTTCATAAAAATTCAAATTTCATAGCTTGTGGCAATTCTTTATAACACTGAAGGTAACTGAGGACTAATACTCAATTTAAATTTAGCATAACACATTAGTGAGTTTTTAGATATGCAAATGATCAGTATTGAAATAATTTTTTACCTAAGGCTAAAATTTAGTGGATATTTGTCACTCCAAAAAGTTGTCTTATCTTTTACTGTTTTGTACTCTAGCATAGTAAAAGTTTTCCAGTCCTCTGAGGTCTTTGAACTGTGGACTTCATCCATTCCTTTCAATCTCTCCTTCCAAATCAGTTGATTCTCTCCTGGCCTCACCTTTCTTGAAATATCTTGGTAAAGATAGTAACAACAAATACACACTCCTAACATGCTGCTTTCCAACCTGTACCCTGGAGCTACAGACTTAATGAGCATAGATTGACCTACGCTTTCTCAGGAAGATGATTTTACCAAAAGTATTGTCACTGAAAAACATGAAACTCCAGTTTTTCTGTCCATAATATTAGTTTTCTTACTACCCTGCTACTAAGCCAATATTACATTTTCATTTTTCGTTATAATAGAACAGCTCAAATTAACACCTCAAAATCAACACTAGTTGCTGGCTATGATTTGAATATGTTCTACAAAGATACATGTGTTAGAAACTTAATCCCCAAATTCATGTTAATGGTATTTGGATGGGGGGCATTAAGGGATAATTAGATGAAGTCATGAAGGTGGACCCCCCCATGATGACATTAGTGACTTTATAAAAAGAGGAAGAAACCTGAGCTAGCATACATGCTCTTTCTCACCATTTGATGCCTCCACTATGTTAGAATTCACCACAAAGGCTTCATGGAAACTGAGTGGATGCTGGTATCACACTGCTGGATTTACCAGCCTCCAGAATCTCAATCCAAATAAGTTTCTACTTTAAAATCACCTGGTCTTAGGTATTTTGTTATAGCAACAGAAAACTGACTAAGACATTATTCACCCATATATATTCCAAACCTTAGTACAAAAAGCTTATTTGTCACTACATTTGTTGCCAAAAGAGAATTCTAATCCATGTAATCATTCAGGGCCCAAACAACAGGGGCTCTACCATCTTCTACACAGGGCTTGCATGGCTTCCAAGGTTGCCCTGGGTATAGAAGTTCCCTGGAAAATGCAAAGAATCATGCTAAAGTGTATGAATCAAGTCTGAAAATTATAAATGCAATGTCTCTCTATATCAACTATCAGCCAGAACTCTACTACCCAGCCATAAATAACTGCTGCCAAGGCTTAGAAATGTCGTCTGGCCATGGCTCAGAAGGAAGAGGAAGCAGATTTACACAATCTATCACCTTTGTCATTGATATGGTGACTCATGGACTCATAATGAAATTTATAACTTAGTGACTTAAGAAGCAATGTCACATATCAGAAAGAGTATGACCTTTGACGTCAGACAGATCTAGGCTTAAATCTAAGCTCACTTACTGTAATGTGACATCAATTGATTTTATTAACCTTTCTGAAACTTGATTGCCTTGTCTGTAAAATGGAGTGGTCATACCTATTTCATAGGGCACATGAAAAGGAAGAAAAACAATATATTTAAAGGTTTAACAAAGAACCTGACATAATGGAATTACTCCAAAAATATAATCTATTATCTGTATAACAATTATTGAAAGAATTTTATAAGGACTCATAAGTACAACTTGATATCAGTTATACTTTCCTCATTTAAATATAAATTTTGACTCAACACTGATATTTTTGAAACTTCCATTTATCAGGCAATTCCTTCCTATCAGGAAAAAATAATTAGTCTACAAAAATCAGTGGAAGAGAATTTGAAAAAGCTTACACAAAGATATATATAGCTTCACAGATGTTCTAAGTAGAACAAAACAATAAACCATTAAAAGACCCTTGCGTAAGAGTCAGACTTTATAACTTCACAGCAGCAGACCTGAAAGGTAATTGAGTTAGATTCCACTTAGGCAGGGTTCGCAGAGTATGTTATCTTGTCTTGTTCAAGACAAAAATTATTTTTAGGGTCTAAAAATAAAACATTTTCTCTTTTCCACTGGCAAATAGAAGACTGCTGCTTGTGAGCAAGAACAGACCCCAAAAACAACACAGTGTGGTCAAAGCTTCAGTGCTCTGTGCCAATCACAATACATAGTTCATGGCACAAAGCTAACCTGCAGCAGTGTGGACCACCTCTGCACCACAGCAATAAGCTAGCAATCTCTTTGTTTCTTACTTTCCGACATGTAACCCAAATTCCTTACCAGGTCAAAAATATCTGAAAAATCCAAACCAAATAACTCTAGAAATGCTGCTGAAAGGCCCCCAAGCAATTAGATAGAATGTGATATGAATGGCGCAGGCATGCATGCGTATGTGTGTGTGGGGGGGGGGGGTGTAAGGAAATGGTAGTGGATGAGCTCCCTGGAAAACAAATCCAAATTACTGATTTAAAAGTAAACACATTTGAAATGTGGATTTAGATCCACTCTGTTGCTGCTCTGTAGGAGTTATTCATCTTGAGACTTCAGGAAGTTCATTCTCCAGCATTCACTCTCATTTCTGCTGGTAGTGTGGATCTGCATTTAATTCTTGGTTTTCTTGGGGTGTTTACTAATGTACCATTTAGCATGAGTCCCATTTGGCAGATGTGTATATTGAGGAGGGTGTTTTGTCCCAATTGGCAGGTGTATAGATTAAGGAGGGCGTTTAAGCACAAGGGAGGCCAGATGACGTAGTAGTGTTTGTTTCCTCTATTTTAGTAGTGATGTTCACAGGACATGTTACTAAGTTCATGACTCAAGAAACTCATAGTTTTTTCCTGTCTCCTGCTTTCTTCCCTTGGCTGTCGGAATCAGTTTAAGAGCTACTCAGGATAATCAATTGACAATGATTATTTTTAGAATAATCTTAAAATATCAAATGCGCATTTGTAAACTTGAAGATGGTTATCAAGGCAATGTCCCCGGCAGAGTGGGAAGTGAGCCCAAACAGAAAATGAACATGAATCCATTTTGGTCATATTATGTAGGAGAATCTGGGCACGCGTACAGGTGAGCCCAGCCAGGTGCAGCATAGAGCTGTCAAGGCTTAATCTAATTATGAACTGGAAGTATGTGCAAGTTAATGTCAGATCCAAGATCAACGACTTGATACTGAAGAAGGTTGGTTATACATCAAAAAGCACTTTTCTTCAAAGTGCTTTAATCCTGGATGAGTGGATTGAGAAAGTGATGAACCACACACACACCCAAGGCAGAGATTCAGGTCACACTGGAGTGGGTATGGCTCTAGTCCACTGGACAGGGCAGAGAAGTTCACTGAGGTGATTCAGGCCAAGACTGGCAAGCCTGAAATCTTTCTCTGAGTTCCAATGACCCTTGCTAGGAAGTTACCTATGAGAAGGTACAATTAAACTCACTCAGAGGCCAGTTGAGGAACAGGTAAGACTTCCTGATAATTTGCCTATGGGGATATAGACCAGGGCATCTGCAGAACTTGTCAGGGAACTTTCCATGCTGTTGAACTTACTGGGTATCCAGCATGAGGTCTTAGACCACATGTCAGGAGCAAAAAGAAAGGGAAAGGAATAGACTGTGACTTTCATTGGGGTGACGTCCTTAGCTTCAGATCATCCTTGTTTTACTCTGATTATGTAAATGAAATATTCGTGGTGGGTCCCTGTCTATCTTGTCTCTAGAAATACTGTCTCCCATTCAGAATCTCCATAACTCTCTCTGCAGATGGAACTCCTGATCACCACTGATTTTGTCATTTATTGGTAATAATTGTTTACATATTTCTTGTGGTTAAACTGCAACCTGGACTCTCATTTTCAGATTTTCATCAGCCCTGTTGCTATTAGGAGCTCTGAATCTACTACTGTCGGCCTGATCTACAGAGCTTCTAGCTTCTCGGTGACTCCAGTTCCCCTTCCAGCAACACTTTCCTTATTACTTGCTTAAACAGAGTGTCTTTTGGACCCTCCTGCAGAACACTGTCAGCTCTTTGGTTTTCTGACCTTAACTGATGTTCCCACTAACAACTCCCCACTTCTCTGAACCTTTTAACCCCTTCCTTCACCACATGCCAGTGAATCTTACTTTTGTTATCATGAAGCAATTCAATTCAGCCTTCTACGTATTCCTAATTTCCTTTAGAAATTCAGATGGTGGGACAGTAATAAAGGCAAGTACTTTGGGAGATTAGTTCTTAGAACAGATAGAGGTAGATACATTTAAAACTAATTTAGCTTCTATTTCAATTTATGTTGCTTGTTTCTAACTACAATTTGAGGAAGATGCCTCACAATCACACAAATTTGATCTAATATCAACAAATTGGTAAAAAATGTTCAAATCATGAGAGAGAAAGAATATAGGCACCTTGGAAATTTTATCAAATGAGTTCTTATTTAGAAATTATGCCATTGTTTATTGAAGTCATAGTGATAACCTTATAGAACTCCATCTGCTGTCCTAAGAATAATTACTGTCCAATGATCAGAGATTTTACAGATATGCAGCTAATACTAGAAATTGGCTGTAGAAACTGGGAAAATTGTGGAACACACCCTTCACCCTGAAAAATTCAATAAAACCAATGTTTGCTTTTATCCTGGAGCAAAACTACAATAATTTTCTCCTTGTCTCAATTGGATCTGCTGCTATAAAACAAAACCTGATTTTATCCTCGTGGTTGGTGTTCTATTCTGGTATTTGGTCAGATATTGCTAAGTAAATTTCATTTCCAACCTTCATGGGCTAGCAGTCTACAATGTATGCATAGTAATTCGACCACAATCAGAGAACATCCAAAATCATAAATGTTTTATTGTATTTTAACCAAGTAGAAAAACAGTTTCTCATAGGAATATGTTGCCTGGGTCAATAAATCAGCTCAAAAAATTCTTTTCATGAAAAGAAAAATTAACTTTGTCAAAGATGAGTTGAGAGGAAGTTTAAACTAAATGGGCTGAATCTTCCATGACCAAATCTGAAAAACTTTCAGGTACTCAACATCTACTCTTGAGAGTCAATTTCACGGAAAAATTGGCTAGTTGCTGATCTGATCTCCTTTCTGTCGCAAAATAATCTGCATATCTAAATTACTCTCCCCACATACAAAAGAATGCAAGTCCATTTCCGTTAGTGTCCTTCTAACTTTTCACTTAGAACAAAAATAGAAAAGAATTGATGAGAATGCAAAGTCTGTGTTTTTCTGTTTTACCAGCCAAGGAGACTCAAATCTAGCTGTCTAAATGCGAACTGAAAGGCACTCTGACCCTGGATGAATTCTAGGGTCATTTTGACACTTAACGTTGTGGACACAGGATCAGACTTGGGGAAAAGCACTAATAATTCCCTTTTAAGTTCTCAAGGTGGATTTTTTAAAAAAGCAGGGGACCTAGAGAAAGAGGGAGGGAATCCTTTAGGGAAATGCAGAATAAAATAAAAAGTTTTTTTTAAATGCCAAGCTGTTGGGCTTAGTGCAAACATGAACTTTGGGAAGGCAAAGGAGAATCTTTCAAAACACTGTTTCCCAAATGTCTTTTCTGTCCCTTTAAGTTTCAAGAAAATTACATCCCTATTTCTGGCAAGGTTCAAGATAATTCTATTTGTCGTTACCGTACCACACTTACACAGCTTCAGGACTTGCTCTAATTGTAATCCTGTTTCCTCCAGTGGCCCTATAATAAAATACCTATCCCCTTAAAGCGGTAATTATCAGAAAAGTAGGAAGCTACCATTTAGCCAGCACCAAGGGGGGACTGGAGAAGTATCTTAACCCTCTCATGCCATCCTTGTTAATGCAAGATAATGTGGGCTCTTTTGAGTCCTATAAAATAAGGACATCACTGGGTAGCACTGGGTAGTCTCCTTTTATCTCTTGTGCTGAAGCATCCAAATAGGACTTTGAAAAGGACTTAATTAGTAACTATGGTCCTCAGCTCCATATGCATCCTGATGACAGTCAGATTTATCTTTCCCTCCCTTAAGACATTAGTGGGGAAGATGAAAAATGAAGAGTCCTTGCCAAATGCACAGTCCTTAGAGTTCTCAGAAAATAAATGTGGTGTCTCCGAAATTGGAGCTACCTAAAGAAGATAAACTTCTCGCGTGTCTCCATTTCCCCTCATTCTCACTCCACTCCTCTTTGCTCCTGCAATGGTTGTGTTTTGGTACTTGTGTATAGTACCTGTGAGTGAGAGGTAGTGAGCAGATCAACTTCATGTCACCAAAGGGCAGTAAGCTTCATGCCAAAAAGAGAGGATGATACCCAGGCCTAGGACAAATGAGTAACTAGAGTAAGGAACAAAGTACTCACCATGTAAACCGGGGATGATTTTTAGCTTTTTAGATCCAAAAGTATCTTAAACAAGTAAAAGGGTAATTGTTCTCATATTAGCTAACTGCTGGTGTGAGTGATCAACAGCTCCAAATCTGGGGGGCTGTAGTCTCTGAGTTCTTAAAGTTCCGGGATGACTGTTGCCAGCATATTAGTAAACTTTGCCAGATATTTCTTGTTAGCCAGAAATCATATAGCGTAGCCAACCTTAATGGCAAGGTAGGCTGCAAACATGAATATTTCCTCCACTTTCCTGGCCTTCATCATGGAAGATGATAAAAGACAAGATGACTGGGGGTGACTGTCTTGTCAACTCAACAACATTCTGCCACATGTGTGATGAAGCTTACAGTTCAGCCATTACAAGAACACCATATAGAGTAAAGGAGGAACTTTTAAGAAGAATTACAAATTGGGTGCAGCAGAATACACCTGGAATCTTAGTGACTCAGGAGGCCTGCAAGTTCAAAGCCAGCTTCAGTAATTTAGCAAGGCCCTGTCTCAAAAAGGGCTGGGGACATGGCTCAGTGGTTAAGTGCCTGTGGGTTCACTATCCAGTGCCAAAAAAGAAAAAGAATAATTATACCCAAGAAAAGAAGAGAAAACTTGGACTGTCCTGGGGAAATTGAAATATAAGGTCATCCCAGTCGTGGATGAAGTAGACTGAGGAGTTGATGCCTTTTCTTTCAACAGTTTAACCAGAGAACTGAAAATCTGCTTCTCTAGTGAATGGAGTCTCTCAGGTCTCCAGGGTCCTCTCCTGTTAATGCCTCCACCTGCCCTCAGTTTGGGAGAAAGCCAGACCACTTTCCTATGGGACCTTTTGTTAAGCCATTTGCCAAACAATCCTCAGAGGCCCTTTCTTCTACTCTGTATGGATGAAGGCTTTTTAGAGAACTTGTTGTCCCTGTCTCCCTACCTGTGCCATCCTACCTGTGTAATGCAGATGATATTATACCAAATAGAAAGAGTCTCATAATTTCAGAGTGGAATATGTACCTGGCACCATGATCCCAAGGTAAAAGAAGGTATTTCTACTCAAAATTATAAATAGCTTCTGATCCCAAAGTATGTCAATGGAATACCAATGTCTGACTCTACTACCCAAAATTCTACTTATTTTTTTCTGTCCTAGCTCCCTAATTTGTTGAAGGTTTTTGTTCTTTTTTATGCTTTCTGACTTTCCAAATTTTCTACCATCAATAAAATGTACTGTTACTTTAATTTTTAATTTGTTGAGTCTTTTCCTAATATTTGAAGAAAGGCATACTTGGAAGAAATTAAATATCCTATCAATAAAAGAGTCAAAGGTGAAAGTTCTCTGTAATCATATGCTATCACTACTACAGCAACTTTGACAACTCTCAGAAATAACCACTATTATCATTTGGGGGATGTGTGCATTATTAGTAATAATAATTTTATATACACACACACACACATATATACATATATTTAAAGCATTACTGATAACATATGCAAAGATGAGTTTAAAGTGAGACTATATACAACTTAATTTTTCACTCAAAAGTCTGAGTATACTCTACAGAATTCTTTTCAACAACGATGACTTTATTATCTCTAATTGTGAGAGAAAAAAACTCATGAAATTGAAGCCATCATGAATTGTGGCAATTCTTTCGGACAGGGAAATTTTACATGATATACAAAATGCTTGCAAAAAGTATTTAAAAATTACACTTTACAATTGGAGCAAAGTATACAAATAGGGTATAGTGTTCTCACATAAAATATCACTATAAAATAAGATTTCTCCAAAAAATATACCTTTTCAGTGGAGGATAACTTTGTATGAATGTCACAATATATTTTGGGGGGACATTCTAAAAATAAATTTCAATGTTTTAATGAAATACATATCATTTCAAAGATTTTGTTTTAAAAAATTAACCATTTCTGGTCCATATTCAATCATGTACGTTAAAATAAGTCACTCCTTTAAATGGAGTGCTTCCATTCCCCACATATTTTATTGTTTTCTCTAATGAACACCCTGTTGTACTGGCATTTTCTCATAATGGGTTTAAAAGCATTCTTGGGCTGAGGGCGTAGCTCAATGATAGAGCACAGATTTAGCATTCACAAGACCCTGGGTTCAATCTCAAATTCCAGATAAATAAATAAAAATCTTCTTTTTTGTTAACTTTGTGAATTTAACCAGCATGAGCTAATTAATAAGATCAAGTTAATGTTCATTTCCCTCCAAATCTTAACTATCCATCCAGCTTTTTTATGTTTATTCTGATTTTAAAGCCTCTTAGAATTTAGAGAATGTTTCCTTGACTGCACTGTAATTATTTACCTACTTATTCTAATCAGTTACTTTTTCTAGAAATACTTGTATAGCACCAATCACATTTTCTGCAATTCTGTAGCTCTTTTCTCTGCAATCCCTAAAACACAAACTGCATGAATCTGAATTTTACGTATTTGAAGTAGATTTTCTTTCTCCCATTGGAAGGTGATCTTTCTCCTATGTTGATAATGCCATGTTTCTTATCTATGAAGCACTTAACCTGATTTTGACTTAAAATTACACAGTAAAGTTAAGGAAAATCAAAACATTAAATTAAGTCTTTAAGGAAGTTGGTTCGGCCTCAGTATCTCTTTTAAGTTTTCAACAATGTGTTTTTGTAAAAATCAGCATTTGCTTTTTAATCCCTCACTTGTTTTATCGAGTGTCTAGTGATTGAAAATGTAAGGCAGAGACACAGAAGCGCCAGACCAGTGTGCCATGGAACCTACACTTACCCTCTAAGGTACCAGTTCTCAAACTGTAGCTCATGGAGACTCGAGGATTCCCAGGAAACTCTCTGGGACTCCCCAAAAACATTTTCAGGAGGCCCACAGTTCAAATTAATTTCATAATAATCCTAAAACATTATTTTCCATTTTCATTGTATTCATATTTGTATTGAGGATACAAAAGCAATGTATCTATCAAACTAGCAGTGCCTTATAAAACCAAGGCAGTACCAGGCACCCAACTGTTCTATAGTGGCTGCATTTGTAGGAAAACAATATTCAGTTTTACTTATGAATGCCCTTGATGAAGGAATACTTTTAAACTCATTAAATTTCAATGTCTGAACATGCTCTTCAATACTCTGTGTGCCACATAGAATTCTTGGGCTGTATATATAAGTATGTGGTTGTCTAGAGGGAAAGCATTGTGCAATTGATTTGCAACCTGAATTAGCTATCTCTTCCTGGAACACCACATTTTACTGGGGGGCAGGGGATGACCGACTGACAAATATTTACAATTTGGAGTTGGATATTCTGAAAACTCTTTTTTTTCAGGAAGGAATGATATAAGTCAGTCCCTTTGAGGAAAACTGAAAACTGACTGTCTGTGTTGCTAATGAAAAAATTTGAGCTTTCAGCCAAAAGTTGGTATTATGGAAAACATGTGTCCATAATAATGAGTTTAACCACTTCCCAGTTTTTAAAGTTTTGAAATAAGATCAATGTTGATACTAATGAATGTGACTTTTTCTTATTTTAGGACAAAGTACATCAATGCTTTGAAGATCTTCATACTTGCTGAACCAATACTCTCCAAAAGACTAAGACTATATGTTACAAAGTCATGTACAGATAAAAGACCCAGTCCAAGAATAATGTAGACTAGTGGATTTCCATATAAATCTCGTTGATATGGCTTTAGAGTCTATTTTATAACAAATCTTTCATAAACTATAACTCAGCAAATTTTGGTAAGCTATCAAAGGAAAATAGCTGTGACTACCTGAAAAGTCTGTTAAAATCTTTTTTTTGAGCCAGGCACAGTGACTCAGGCCTATAGACCCAGCTACGTGGAAGTCTGAGGTAGAAAATTCGCTTAAGCCCATATATACTAGGCCATCCCATGAATTTGAGACCAAGTCTCAAAAAATTCAAAAAACACCTCTTTTTCCCCACTTTTAGCCTGTATAAGCCTGAATTTTCTCCATATGCATCAAAGGAACATATGACAACAAACTAAATATATATATGTATGAGAAACCAGCTGTCTCTTACTAATTCAAATATTAAAAAGATTTGCAAAAATAAAACAATGCAAATATGTTCACTATTTCTTTGCCCTGAAAGTACAAATTTTTGCCTAAAGAAAATATCATTTATGTTAACATATAATGATTTTATAATTTTAAATAAACTAACAAGAAAATACTTTAATTCTTTTAATTTTAATATAGTAAATAATCATATTGATAACCTCTGTAAATAAAACCTCTTTGAAACCTTAAATAATGTTTTAGAGAATGATGAGGTTTTAAGATTTTAAGTGTTAATAAATACAGATCTAGAAAAATGACTATAAAGGGAAAAAGAAAAGGGAGCAAAGAATTTCATTGACCAATCCAGGAACCAAATGGTAAGAAATTAAAACATGTTTCCTATTTTTCCCTTTTTACTATTTTCAATTGACACATAATGATTGTACATATTTATGGGGAATATGTGATGTTTTAATTCAGTATACATTGTATAATGATCAAATCAGAAAAATTAACATCATCATTACCTTTAACTGTTATCATTTCTTTATGATATCATTACATAGCTAAATCTAGATTAAGTCCTTCTGGTTGCAACCACACCAACCATGACTACTATCATGAATTAACGACTTCCCTGTGTACTTATTAGTTCAGATTCCTGAAAGATTGTCTAGCCTATTTTCTCAGCTAGCAATTAATATCCTAGGATGATTCCTTCATCTGTAATCATCCCTCCCACAGGTTACCAGTTGGCCAAGTGATGGGCCGCCCTTGAGTACTTCAATCAGTGGCTACTCTAGAACAAAGAATAGTATAACAGTTTTCTGGAGAACAGAGGACTTTGAGTGAGGATCACTAATACCAGAAGAAAAACATCAAGAGTAATAGTAAAATGGAGTTGTATGTCCCAAAGCTCTGGCTCACAGCCTAATGCACCAGAGATATTGACAAGCTAAGAGTTAGGCATGACTCATAGAATTAATGCCAGTGCCTAGAACAGAAGCCAAATTTTAGCTTGCCTTTGAGAATTCTTGCAATTCAAATTTTCACATCTTTTTCAGTCTTTGATACATGAAGGGTCATTCCCTTATGACTGCCCACCCAATATACACCCGCCATGGCACATGTTGACTCTAAATCACCCACCTTAACCCACTTTGAATTATAAAGCTCTTTATATAGAAAACAAATCAATTATGTTTGTATCCTTGTTCCATCATAACTAATAGAAGAGGAAGAAAGAAACCCATGACGTCTCAACTCACCAAGGTTAGAAAGTGCTGATGTTGTATAAATTCCCATTTCTTTCTTTCAGAAGCCCTTTAAATCTGTACTCCTCTCCCTTCCTCTCTCCTATCTTCTTACAAATAACTTGGACTCTCCCTGGGGAATGCTGAGGAGCAGAGACACGGATCTGTTGACAAATCAATATTGGCAAAGAAAACTGTGTTAGTTAGCAAGATTTCAAGTTCTTCTTTTTTAGAAATAATCTTATTGTATCCAAATTGTTTCCCTAGAGCATCGCTGACTGGCAGGCAGTGAACATTACAGTCAAAGCAAGCCTCTGCATACATTCAATAATTGACAGCCCATGTCACTGTGGTTGGGGAGGGGGGACTGAAGCTTTCAGCCTTGAAGACCCTCTTTCCTTTCATTTACTCTTTTCTTAAAACATAAAACTACTTAATAATAAGGCTTAACAAAGGAAAGTAGAAAAATACAATAAAGGTCTTTTAAGGATGCAAATGACACCAAGGACTTCTAACCACACTTCAAGGAATATATAACCCCTGCTGTGATCACTAATCCTCTGAAGATTCTCATTCAGACTTTTTTCTCTCTCTGTAGCAGAAACTACACACATTAAGTATAAACCCATTCTCAGTTTCTGTAGTACGAACCAAATGAAGGGCATCTGTTATGGTTTGGATCTGGAATGTCCCCCAAAGGCTCATGTGTTGAAGGCTTACTCCCCAATACAGCAATGGTCAGAGGCGGGGATTTGGGGACATGATTGAATCATAGGATTCTGATTTTAGCAGTAGATTAGCCCATTGAGGTATTTATAATTTGAGTGCACTACTGGGAGGTGATGGAAACTGTAGGAGGTGAGACCTAGATGAAGAGAGTGGGTCCTTCAGGCCAAGCCCTATATTTTGTCCCCAGCCTCTTCCTCTCACTCTCTACTTCCCAGATACCATGAGCTGAGCAGCTTCCCTCCACTGCACTTTTCCTCTGTGATGCTCTGCCTTAGCTCAGGCCCAAAGTAGTGGGGCTGGAAGACCATGGACTAGAACCTCTGAAACCACAAGCCAAAATCAATCTTTCTTCCTTTTGTCTTGGTGATGAAAAGTTGACTAACACAGCATCCAAAACTTCCTAACCACTCCCCAGAACCCAGTGCCCTGCAGGTAATAAATACAATGCATATGTTTGGAATGAAAGAAGTTAATGCATTATTCCTTTTGATTTACTCTAGATCTTACTTTCATGAAACAAGATGGTAAAGAAGCTCTTAAGTTTCTGTTTGGATAAATTAGGTTTCAAAAATAACATGTAACTAACAATTCTTTAAAAATAAATTACTTAAATCTGCTAGAGCTCAGCATTGCTGCTTGGGTAAACTACCTACATTGTTTGTGTATATTTTATTTAATCATATGACACATCAGCTTCTCTAGGACAAAAATGCTTTCAAAAAATGTAATAACCATATCTTCCAGATTTTCTAGGACTGTCCAAATTTCATTCTTTTCTATAAAGTCAGTATACTTAAGTTTCATTTAATATTTCTCTTCCTTGGACCTTTACCTTCACTGAAAAATTGTGGGGGGGAATATCTTTAGATAACCTAGATAAAATGGGGAAAAAACCTAAAAATGTAAATCCTATCAAAGCTAAATCATGAAGAAGTAGAAAATCTGAATAGACCTATAACTAGAAAAAAGATGAAATCAGTGATCAAAACCTCCTAACAAAGATGAGCCCCATACTTAATGGCTTCACTGGTGAAATCCATGAAACATTTAAGAAAAAACTATCAATTCTCAAACTTTTACAAAAAAGGAATTGAAGATACGGGAAAATTCATTCAATGAGATAAACAAAACCCAGATGCCAAGGACACTACAATAAAACTACAGACCAACATTCCTCATGAACATTGATGCAAAAATTCACAATAGAGTACTAACAAGTCAACTTTAGCTTATATATGAAAAGTATTTAACACTATAAATCTCCTAGAAGAAAACATAGGGCAAAATTTTCACAGTATTACATTTGGCACTGATTTCTTGGATAGAACACCCAAAGTACAAGCAGCAAAAGAAAAACAAACAAATTGGACTTCATAAAAATGTAAATATTTCACACATTAAAGACACTATTCACAATGGATTGGAAGACTAAAGACTGGTAAGATGTTAGTAGTAAGCAAAGTGATATATAGATTCAATTAACTTTTTGCAGAAATAGAAAAACCGACTGTAAAATTCATGTGGAAAATTCATCCTAAAATTTAGATATCATGAATAACGAAAATAATCTTGAAAAAAAGAGAACTGCTGGAGGACTCATACTCCCTGACTTCAACCCTTACTACAAAGTTACAGTAATCAAAACAATGCAGCTCTGACAAAAAGACAGGCACACTAATGGACTAAAATAGACTAAAAATAAGACCATAGATATTTGGTCAAATTATCTTTCTTAAAAAACTGTCAAGGCAAATAAATGGAGAAAGGACAATCTTCAATAAATGGCGCTGGGAAAATGGATATTCACATGCAAAATAATGAAGTTGGATCCTTACCTAACACCATAAATAAAAATTATCTCAAAATGAATTTAAAAACAGCGGATCAAATGTAAGAACTAAAACTATAAAACCTTATAAAACTTAGAAGAAAATATAGGCTTTATAAGTATTGTATTTTGTAATTATTTGTTGGGTATGATACCAAAGATACAAGCAACAAAGAAAAATAGGCAAATCAGACTTCATAAAAATGTAAAAATTTTTTGCATCAAAAGACACCATCCAGGTACTGCAGGGGTGGCTTGGCGGTTATGGCGCTTGCCTGGCATGTGCAAGTACGCGAGTTCAAACCCCAGCACCCTCATACACAATGAAGTGTCTGAGTAATGTAGGTTACTTGAAAAACTAAATAAAAATTGCTTCACTCTTTCTCTCTCACTGTCCCTTCTTTAAAAAAAAAAAAAAAAAAAAAGACACCATCCACCAAACAAAGGCAATCCACAGAACAGCAGAGAATATTTTAAACTCAGGTATCTAATGATGGATTAATATTTGGAATATATAGAGAACAAAAACTCAATAACAACAAACAACCCCATTAAAAAATGCACAACCAGGGGGCTGGAGCGGTGGCTTAGTGGTTACAGCACTTGCCAAGCACATGGGTTCAAATCCCAGCACCCACGTACACAAGTAACTGCTAAGTGTCAGAGCAACAAAAGCCACATGAAAAACTCAATAAAAATTGAGTCTCACTCTCTCACTGTCCTTCTCTCTTTAAAAAAAAAAAAAAAAACACAACCAGGACTGGAGAGGTGGCTCAGCAGTAACGCACTTGCCTGGCAGGCATGAGGACATGGGTTCAATCCCCAGCATCACATACACAACTAAGTAGAAGGGAAAAAGAAGGGGAATAAACTAACACACTCTTCCTCTCTTTCTCTCTGTCTCCTTACAAACAAAATCCACAATGAACTACACATTTCTCCAAGATATGTAAATGACCGAAAAACACATGAAAATATGCTCAACATCAGTCATCAGTAATCATTAGGGAAATGCAAATCAAACTACAGTGAGATAGCCCCTCATGCATCGTGGCCATTAGAATGGCTACTGCCCAAAAAGAACAAGAAAACAATGAGTATTGATGCATATATGGAGAAAATGGAGCGTTTGCGCACTGTTGGTGGGAATATACAACAATATGACCACTTTGGACAACAGTATGATGGTACCACTGCAAATTAAAAATAGAATTACCATATGAACTAGCAATGCCACTTCTGAATATATACCCTGATTTTTGGAAACAGTCTCAAAGAGATATTTGCTCACCGTTAATCACAGCAGCATTATTCACAACAGCTGAAATGTGGAAACAACCCAAATGGTGATCAATGGATGAAAAGATGAGCAAAACATGCTATCTGCACACAACGTTCTGTCATTTGCTACATCATGGATAAAACCGGAAGACATTACGCTAACCAGTTCACAAACAGGCAAATCCTGTAAGGTTCCACTTATGTGAGGTATTTACAGTACTCAAATGCAGAGACACAAATGGGAGACTGGTGGTTGTCAGAAACTAGGGGTAGAGAAAAACATGGAGTTGTTTAAAGGCTGTAGAATCTGAGTTTTTTGTTTGCTTATTTGTTTGATACTGGGATCTAACCTAGGGGCATCTTATCGGTGAGCTACATCACCAGCCCTTTATTATCTTTCTGTTTTGAGCAGGGTCTCACTAAATCCTGAGGGTCTCACTAAATTGCTGAGACTGGCCTTGAACTTGCAATGCTAATGTTGCAGTCTGCTGAGTCACTGAGATTACAGGCATGAGCCACCACACTGAGCCAAATCTGAGCTTTTTTAAGGTGAAGAGTACGAAAGTGGATAGTGGTTATGGTTGCACAACATCATGAATTTTATATTTTATATCATTGGCTGTAAATTTTAAAAAGGCAAAGTTGTAAATTTAATGTGTATTTTGATACAATAAAAGTTGGAAAAAATAACTAATGGTTATAAAGCTTGTTTGGAAATGAATATTGTAAGTAATATGTATTATATTATGAATATTATTGGAAATACATATGTTATATTATATAAACATCTACACATGATGAGTTATACTTTATGCATTATACCTTAAATGTAAAGAAAACTGTGAGAAAAATAAGTGAAAAATTCTGCACCATAAAAATAAATTCCAGATTTGGCTTAAAAGAAAAAAAAAAAAAAAAAAAGAGGCTGGAGCGGTGGCTCAGCGGTTTTGGCGCTTGCCTGGCGAGCACGAGGACCAGGATTCAAACCCCAGCACCACGTACACAACTGAGTGTTGGAGCAACTAAGGCCATGTGAAAAACTAAATAAAGTTGTTTCTCTCTCTCTCTCACTGTCCCTTTCACTTTAAAAAAAAAAAAAAAGCATAAGCTTCTTATATTGAATAGAAAGATCTCAAAAGGTCACATAATTTATAAATTTATAAATCAGAGTCTCCCTTTGAAAGGTTAAACTTAATCACTGAATTTGATCGTTAGTGAAAATATAACCTATATGCATATTATCAAAAATAATCAAGAATTATAAGCTAATAAATAGGACTTATAGACAGGAAAAAAAAAACAAAGATAACCGCACTAGAAAAATATATAAGTAAAATAATAAATAGCTAGATCCTCTAAAACACTTCATCGAAAAATCCTTCTTCACTGATTTGAAATGTCAACTTTATCATAAATTAAATTTCTATACTTATGTATTTTTATCAATGTCACATTGTTATTGTATATCATTTAATATCTTAACTGTCATTCAATAACAAAAAAACACTTTTTTAACATCTCAAATTTAAACATTTAACTGATCTTCAGACAGAGGGAAAAAATATACATGTAAGCATGGGAAAACATTACAAAGGAAAAAGTTTTGACTGAAAATTTTAAAACCTGCATACATCAAGAAAAAATGTACTCTGGAAAGTATCAGTGAGCTCTCTGTTCTGTGACAAACACAGAGCGAGACAACTTAAAGAGAAAAGATTTACTTTGGCTCATAGTTTGAAAGGTTTCAGTCCAGGGACGCTTGGTTCCATTGCTTTGAGCCTGCAGCCAGGCAGAACATCATGGTAGGAAGCAGGTAAAGAAGCAAATCTGCTGACCTCATGGCAGCCAGGAAGTAGAAAGATGGAGAAAGTGGCTGGAGTTCCAGTATCTCCTTCAAGGTCACCTATAGTGGCCTAACTTCCTTCTGTCCCTACAGGGTCCACCAGAGGGAGGCAACCACCAAGCCTTTAGCATACAGGCCTTTGGGGGGCATTTAAGATCCCAACCATAACAAAATTAAGTAAGACACCTACAAATGGGAAAACAATACTTGTAATACATATATCAATCTCTTTATTACTTTAAACATATTTCACAAATCAAAAATAACCTTAATACCTAAAGAGATTTTTAAAAACTAAGAGAAAAATAGTTTCAATCTCATTCTGAACCAAGGAAATACACATTTTAAATACAAATTTAAATTCTTTTCATTTACTGAATTATCAATCTTAAACAATATTCTTCTGGGGTGAGGTAGGCCTGATCAGAAATTGTACTTGATAGATGCGATACAACTTTTTCAGAATGTAATTTGGCAATTCAAATTCTGGACATTAAAATGTCTCAACACTGGTCTGCTAATTCAATTCCTCCTCTAGGACTCTTCTATAAAGAATTTATCTCAAATACCAGCAAGAACTGAATCTCAGCGATGTTAACTGAAAAGAAACACTTGTAACAAAACCAAATAATAATATAATGTAGTACATCCATAAGTGGAATACTATATACTTCATATCTATTAAAAATATGATTCTCTGAGAAACTAGAAATTTATCATTAGGCAATATATATTGAAAACAAGTAGGACATGAAAAAGGCAGCCTATGTATAGAATATGTATTTGTATTTTACATAATAATAGTTACATATAGAAATGGATTTTTATATTCAGTTTAATTTTAAACATTGCTGTTTTGCTTATATTTTCTGCAATGTATCTGTATTGCTTTTGACGTCAGAAAAAAGTAAATACTTTTTATCTGATATAAAACTAAAATTATGAATTCAGACCCAAATGGCTACACCCTGTGACTGAGTCCATGTGAAATTCATTACCCCAATGTGACAGCTAATTTTTCATCAAGATCACATGTGAATAAGCCTTTATGACTTCCTCCACTGTGTTCCACATAATTTAGCACTTGATTATATGCTATTTGGTATGCTGTTTGGAATTCTTTACTGTTAATGCATCTGTGTTAGTATTACTGATTTCAGTAAATGCTCATGAAGCACCAATTCTGTTGCAGGCTGTGTTCTGCTACTATGCCTATTTGTATTTTATTTCATTAGCACAACAATTCCTTAAATGCCTGTCATCTTAGCCAATCTCTAAAGTTGTTAAAAGGTTAAGTGACTTGCTCAAACTCAGAGTGGCAGAACAGAAATTTAATCATAGGTCTATTTCCAGTACTGCATGGTTGTTCCACTAAACAGTTCTTGTACCCCAAGAGAATAAGTGTTACATCTTCTACTGATTTGTCTCACCTCCGGTGACCAGAACACTTAGCACAACGCTCCACAGGTTATTTAATTTCTTAATGGAGGTTACCATATGAAGTAGCATCATGGCCCTCTACTGTCTGATCTATGTATGAAACTGATCAGTGCTTACCAAATCCTGCATTTGCACTGCTTTACTTTCACACCCATCTGGAGGACTATCTTCAAAATTTGCCAGTGCACTGAACGTATGGCAGCTGCAAGAGGAAGTGTGACGTGATAGACGAAAGCAAGCCCACCAGAACACAGGGCAGGCAGGAAGTTGGTCTTAGCAGAGAACTTAGACACCTTTAGAAGGATGTATAAGATCAGGCGCACAGTTCTTCACAGTGTCCTCAGCTCATGCAGAAGTATGTGGAAGCCAGGACATGTCACGGGCTATGCTGCAGGAGCCATTCCCTGTCACTCTTAGATTCTACTGCGTCATATAGAACAAATAAGAAAGCAAATGCAAACAACAATTATAATCTGAACTTGCATGCCAGCCATTTATGGGAGGTGCCTTCCTGTGCCGTCTCAAGTCCTCGGGAGGAGGAGACTCTGTCCAGGTGGAGGGAGGAGGTGGAACCTCTGGTCCTATCTAGAGCATATCAGGCTTTGCCTGACCAAGTAAGTACCTAGGATCATCCTGAGGACAATGTCCTTACCGGAGAAGACTTAAACCTTGACATTTTATGTGACATGAAATAATGATGTACTTAATCTTTCTGTCCTTTCACCATAAAATGAGAAGGTTATATTAACTGACAGCCTTGCATGGTATCCCAGTCTATTTTAATTGGTTCCTCAATGTGCTCTTCCACCCTGTGGACACTCCTATAACAGCAGCACCCATTTGCATACTTATGATTCTTTTAGGAAGAATGGTCTTAAAGCCCCAAATCTTTAAACATCTGATCTTTCACAAAGGGGATCAAAAAATATAATATGTAGGAGAGATAGTCTATTCAACAAATGGTGCTGGGCAAACTGGACAGCTACTTGCAGAAAATTGAAATTAGATCCTTATCTCTCACCATGCACAAAAATCAATTCTAAATGGATCAAGAAATTAGGAATTAAACCAGCTACCATACATCTGCTAGAAGAAAAATTAGGACCAACACTCCAAAACATATGGGAGTTGGTAATGACTTCCTAAACAAGGATCCTAATGTGAAAGAATTGCAGTCTAAAATCAGTAAGTGGTAAGTTGTTTCCTCATTCTCGTTCAATTCCAAAAACTTCATGATCTCTGTTCTCATTTCCTCTTTTAAATCTAACAGAAGACAGGAAATCACCAAAATCAGAGCTGAAATCAATGAAATTGAGAACAAAAAAGCTATTCAAT
>PVKS010028664.1:0-26182 GCA_004027875.1 Aplodontia rufa
TTTTTTTTTTTTTTCACTCTGTGAGCACACAGTGAGAAGTTGGAAGTTTGCAATCTTAAAGAGAGCCCTCGGGCTGGAGCGGCGGCTCAGCCGTTTCAGTGCTTGCCTGGCAAGCATGAGGTCCCGGGTTCAAACCCCAGCACCACGTACACAACTGTGTGTTGGAGCAACTAAGGCCATGTGAAAAACTAAAAAATAAAGTTATTTCTCTCTTTCCCTGTCACTCTCACTGTCCCTCTCTCTCTTTAAAAAAAAAAAAAAAAAAAAAAAAAAGAGAGAGAGAGCCCTGACCCAGAACCCAACCATGCTGGAGTTCTGATTTTAGATGTCTAGTCTCAGAAGCTCCATTAAATTTTTTGTTCTTTGTGCTATCCAGTCTATGGTATTTGTTCTAGCACTCAAACTAAGACATGGCCACCATGGATTCAGTCATCATCATCTTTACTCAGGAAACCAGCTAGACAGGAGTTAAAACTCTTATGCCCAATTCTAAGGACCTGAGAAAGATATTTTATTGTTCTAGCTTGAATCAGGTACCTGCTGTTGGATCCATTTGCTTTGGTCCAGGGACTGTGTTCACATTCAAATGAAATCCTTACCAGAGGCTCATAACTGTTAGTGTTCAGATCCAGAAGATACAAGCAGATCTCAGAAAATGAATGGGCTGGGAAGATAACCTATTAGATCCACATTATTGTATCAAATTTGAAGTTTACCTCAAGTTCTCCATTTACTTGCTCTGTAATACTACAAAAATTATTTCTTAGTTTTTATAGTGATATATATTGCTTTCATAGTTTATACCAGGAACTATGCTAGGTTCTATGAAGGTAATAATATATACTTTTCCTCAAGTAACTTAGAATCCAATGAGAGACAGTCACAAAGATGTGAAATTCTACTAACTATGATCAAAACTATTAAAGTTATGCATAGATTACAATATTAGCATATAAGGAAGCATTAACCTGGGACTTGAGAGATTGGGGGAAGACTTTCTAGAGATAACTTTAAAGTTGAGTCCTAAAGAATAAACAGTAATTTCTTTACTTTGGAGTGGAGGAAAAAAAGAAGAAGTAGGGGAAAATAATAAAAAATGGCATTCCATGAAGATAATGATTAGTGGTAAAATCAATTGGAATATGAAAAATTATTACAGAAACCATAATGGAATTTTGATGGGGACTTTGCTGAATTTTAAAAGTAATTGGAGAGAAATTGATAACTTTACAATATTGAGGTTTTTGTAACAAAAATAAAGTATATTATTTTTCCATATAGTTGAGTCTTCATTTTATTCTTAATGGAAATGTAAAGATAAAGTTAAAAGTATTAGGTTACTCCTGTTATCTTATATGTGAGACCTTGACCTTGGGCAAGTTACTTATTAAGCCTCAATTTCCTAGTATGTAAAATGGGGATGACTGTAGTACCTGCTTTAGGGTTTGCCCTTCAGATTTCCTCTTGACACTTTGTAATTCATTCTTCTGCCCCCATTCCCCACCTAGATTCTCAATTCTTCAAACATGTTCTGAATTCCTTACAAACACAAACTTTTCTTTTCTTTTTCAGTGATGGGGATTGAACCTAGGGACCCACAAGTGCTAAGCAAGCTCTCTACTACTGAGTTACATCCCCATCTCTTATTTTGTTGTTTTTGAATGTGATCTTTTTTTCTATTACATTTGAAATTGGCAATTATTTAGGAAAACTATTTATCTACCTTATTAAACTTGGTTCCTTAATTCCCATGGATTCTCCTAAAAGCAATCATAACACTGAAAATTAATTTTTTGTTTTGTTTTGTTTTCTTCCCAAAATGTATAATTAATGTTTGTTTTGTTTTGTTTGGCTTTACAGGGTTTAGTTAGGATCTCAGGAAAGTGTCTTGGAAAGCAGGCCTATTCCTAACGACTTCATGGCTCAGGGCAAAGGTATTAAAAAAAAGGTCCATACAACATATGTCCAAATATTTAAAGATTATAAAACAAGTTAACCAACTGTTAAGTTAAAAAAAATTTATCATCCTACATGACACACCTAACTTCTAGCAAACATACTAACAACTTATAAGGCCAGATTCAAATGTACAATTCTGTTTTTTAAGAGAGAGGGACAATGAGAGAGAGAGAGAGAGAGAATCAATTTTATTTAGTCTTTCATGTGGCTTTCATTGCTCCAACACTTCATTGTGTACACAGTGCTGGGATTTGAACCCAAGTCCTTGTGCATGCCAGGCAAGCACTGGAACAACTGAGCAACCACTCCAGCCCCTCAAATGTACAATTCTTGAGTACCATATCTCCCTACTGTACTTGAGGTATCCTTTTCCAGAATAACACTTTAAAAAAAAAATCAGGGATTAAACCACTAGGTGCTTAACCACTGAGCCACATCCCTAGCCCTCTTTTTTTTTTTTTTTTTTTTTTTTGAGACAGGGTCCCACTAAGTTTCTCAGGGCCTCTCTAAGTTGCTGAGGCTGGGTTTGAAAGTGCAATCCTTCTGCCTCAGCCTCCTGAGCTGTATAGAATAATACCTTTTGAAGTAAAGATCATAAAAGACATTTTGCCATGGTATTGCCTAATACTTCTTTCTCCTTAAAATTAAAATTTGATAAACATCAGTATCCAGTGTACCCACAAAGAAAATACAAATTGCTTACAAAATTTTGTGCTTTATATTAGAAATTGTCTTTCAAGACTTTCTCAGTCTTCTTATCTGTAGTCCATAATTTCTTTTCCATTCCCATTCCACTGGAAGACCTTAAGAACTAGACTTCCCTAAAGAGGCTTCAACATCCTTATGACTTCTGAAAACAAGGCTAACGATTTCTAAGCAAACCATCTGAACATTCACAGATACATAGTATTGAAAGGCTGGGTCTGGAAGTTAGGCTATCCAGAGAGGACCAGTGTCCAAACCAGTCACCTGCTCGTTCTTGTGGTACAAACTGGTCTAACTGGAATAACTTGAGCAGGAAATTAGAAAAACCAGTTGGGAGTTCCAGCTCTGTCACCAATCAGCTGAACTGCAGTGAGTCACTTAAAACTCTTTGTTGCGCCTCAGTCATTACCTACAAAAGGTCAGTTGCCCTAATCACTCCACCAGTTTTTGGAGAAAATCCCAGTTTGAGCTTCCATTTCTGTGCCTGTTGCAGTTAAGATAA
The DNA here is from genome assembly GCA_004027875.1 of Aplodontia rufa. Lineage (NCBI taxonomy): Eukaryota > Metazoa > Chordata > Mammalia > Rodentia > Aplodontiidae > Aplodontia > Aplodontia rufa. Next base: position 3,167 of record PVKS010028664.1, read on the forward strand.
GCACTTCTACCCTGTCCATTTCACATGGCTTTTGGGGTGAGAGGGAGCAGTTTCTACACGCGTAAAGAGCTAAGAATACAAGGTTAGCCCACCAATAAAATTCTAGGTAGAACTGAGGAAAATATGCAGAAAAACTGCAAAATGCAGAGAGCTATACAAAGGTGAATTGTCTTACAACACACCACAAAGAGACCTAAACAACGCTTGTGCGTCTCTTCCTGGCTCCGGTGTCAGAACCTCAGCATGTAAACCAAGATCATTTTTGAAAAGGTTGTCTTGGTCCAGAAAGTGACCGCTCACACCCTCACCGCGCGCGCCCTGCCCCCGCGGGACTGGATGGGGGCGTGGCCGAGCGCGCCCCGCCCCCGGTGACGCCCCGCCCCGCCGCGCCCGCGCCTGCGCCGTGCGCACCGACCGGCCTCGAACGCCCCGGCGGGAGGTAAGGGGCTCGCGGGAGGCTTCCTCTGGGGGCGTCAGGCCGGAAAGGCTCTGTTGGACAGGCCCGGAGTCTGAGTGCCGGCGAGACGCCTGGCCGGAAGCGGGACGTTAGATCGGAAGTGCGAGCGCCCTGCGGGCTCCTTCTGGCTAGAAGAAGTGGCGGAGCCTTACCGGGTTTCGTTTTTGGGGAGAGCTGTTGGAAGCGGGTGTTGGGAGGCCGCGGACTGGGAGAACGGGATGGCTCCTGGAACCGTGGGGTGGAAGTTGCTGACGCCTGCGCTGCCCGTGGCGCACCGTGGGCCCCAGCGCGTCAGGGCCGCCCGCGTGTGGGTGCCGGGACCCTACCTGTGGTGGGGCGATTGGTGTGTGTGGCCCAGGTGCGCCCGTGGGTTACACTGCCAGGGTGACGCGACCCTCGCGGGTTCAGAGACCCGGAGCAAGAGGCGGAGCCTCCTGTCAGCCAGACTAGGAGATGGTTCCTAGAAGGTCCCACACCTCGCTCCCTGCTTTTAGATGTCCAAGGCTCAGAGAGGAGACTGCATCCTGGCACCAGGGGCCTTGACCTTTCCCTCCAGATTTTGTACCTCTTGCATCAGAAACACAAAGCGACGTGCCTGAGAAAATCGGACGCCACCAACATGCCCGCACGTGGGATCTCTGTAGGCTCATCACTTTTGGGAAGGTGTTCATCACTTTGGGGAGGATGGTGTTTCCAGCAAATTTGAACTTTTTCTGGGAAATGGAATTTTTTCACGTATGAATGACTTCTTAAGTAATTCCCTTAACTTTGAGTTCCTTTCCTTCATGGGGAACTTGAGTGTCATGTACCCATCTCCTTTTAGTTGTGTTTGTAAAGCACCTGGTGCACAAGTGGCACCGCACGCTGCAAGTTTTAGTGGAATGAAAACGATTGCAATTCTTTGGCTTATAAAAAAAGTTTCCACCCATCTTCCAAGAAACATTAATTTTTGTACATGAAAATGCTTACTTTGGAATAGCTTTACAATTACAGAAAAGGCACAAAAGATGTACAGTCTTCTCGAAGGCTTCCCTTAATGTCACCAATCTAAATACCATAGTACAATTATTAGAAGCAAGAAATTAGTGTTAGAACAATACCATTAACTGATCATCTAACTTTCTTCTGATTTCATAATTTTTATGTTAATGTTCTATCTGTAGTCTAGGATCCAATCTAAGACCGCACATTTAGTTGTCTTAGCTCCTTCATGTGTTCCAGGCAATGACAGTTGCCCAGTCTTTCATAACCTTTGCACTTTTGAAGAGTCCTGGCCAGTTATTTTGTAGAGTTCCCCACAAATGGTGTTTTTCCATGGTTTGCCGTGATTAGATCAAGGTTGCGAATTTCTGTTAGTATATGTGCCCTTTTTAGTTTATTTTCTCAGGGAACATGATATAACATGTCTTGTGTTGATCTTGATCACTTAGGTAAGGTAGTGTCTGTTGGATTCTCCACTGCAAAGGTACTAATTTTCCCCTTATAATTAATAGATATTCAGGGGAACAAACAAATTATGCAAGTATTTTTTTTCTCCTCAAATGTCCCCTTGCTGAGCAGCATCAATTGGTGAGTCTTGCCTTAAGTAATTATTACTGTGGTGTTCAAATGATGAATTTTTCTATAAGGAAGAGTTATCCATTCTCCCCATTAATTTGTATTAAGCTATTTATTTGTATCAGTTATTTTTCATTATTTTGTTATTTATATTATTTGACCATTGGGAGATCTTTTGGTTTGCTTTCTGTAACCTTTTGATATGCCTCTCTCCTTTATTGAAAGCACCATAAAATGCTTCATACACATCTTGTGTTGTCCCTGCCCTAGCTGTGCTTTCAAGAACCCATGATTTCTTTTGATTACTTACTTTCTTTTTGAGAATGGTACTTAGATACCAAGTTCTGTGCTTTAGTTGTGCTCTTTGCTAGTGGGATGTCATTGTTATTAGAACCTTTCAGAAGATAGCAGCATATGCTTATACACACCCATGCATACAAGAAGATCTATATTTATTTCTGTATTTTTCTAGCTGAGCTTTTAAAAAAACAAAATTCAGCCCAATGATTCCAGTTCTGTTCTGACATCACCAAATCTAGTTTTGTCTCTTCTTTTTCTAACAGAAATCTCTCTTGTTATATCTCTCATATAAATATTTATTTCTCATAAATATTTCCTTATTTATTCAATCCTACTACACATATAAAGTAATTTCAGGATTTCTAATGTATATCCCTGTAAGAAACAAATGTACCTGCACACAGTGCTTTCTTTAATGTTACTATATTCAGTTAAAATATTGTCCTCTGAAGTTGCTTATATTATTTTCTTCTTCATTTCTTTCTGTATAGTTATACTATTCATTTACAATACAGATAATATTATTTTTTGATAGTTTGTTTCATTTTGGTTTCCCTCTGCATCCTATTGTTGTTTTCAAAATTATATACAGGAACATTCCCTCTTCATGTTTTTGTTTGTTTGTTTGTTTTTAAAGAGAAAGGGAGAGAGAAAGAATCAATTTTATTTTATTTTTTTATCTTTTTGTTTGTTTGTTTCTCCAACACTTCGTTGTGTCTGTGGTGCTGGGGTTCATGCCAGGCAAGTGGAGCTCCAACCACTGAGCCAAAGTTGACATGCATATAGTTGCATATGTGCCATCACAGTAATCATGACAGGATAATTTCACCGCCCAAATATTTTTTTACACTTTTTAAAAATAAAAAGTAATATAACAACTTTATAGAAGTTTGGGGAATTGGGCACTTTTGTGTATTTTGTCTTTTTCTTAGGCATATTTTACACATTGTAAATGTATTTTTATCCTCATGTTTTAATTATATCAGAAACATTCCAGATTTATGACTGAAAAATCAAGAAATGGCTTATTATTCAATCACACTTCTAAATCACTTTTAGGTATTGAATTAAGATCTTGGCATAATAGCTAAAAAACATTCAAGCTATTACATGGTCAGATCCACTGCTAAACATTCTGTATCAATAACATCATAATGCCTGCAATTTTTGACTGCTATTATTAGTTTCATATGGGAATTTTATTGTAACTTTGTAAAAATAGAAAATAGTAGAGAAATATTATAAAATACTAGCTAGAAGGAGAGCAAGAGTCAAAAGTTTCTTGGGAGATTCTTGCGGGCAGATTGTCTTTCTTGGGAGACCACTTCTGAGGTAACAGGCTTTCCTTGTACACCCAAAGCCAAGGGGCAGAGTCTTATAGCTTACCTGGTAATGCCACTTTTGGAACTCAAGAAAGAAAGCTATTATACAACTATAAAGGAACAATGATAGCAAGCCAAATAGTCAATAATAAGGCATTGTTAAATGCACTACAAACTGACTAGTGAAAAAGAAGGCAGAATCATTTGCGTTATATCTAATCTGTTAAATGATACATAAGGTTTAGAGGTAGATGGATCAAATTGCATCTAGGCAGAGGGAGCATTATTCTAAAACTAGAATTAGAGATAGGGAGATAATAATTGGCTAGAGAAGATGAATCTCCTTATAAATATTATATTTTTTATTCAAATAATAGTAAATTATTGGAGGTTTTTGTGCAGAGAAGTAAGATACTGAAGTTGGTCTTTTAGACATATTCAGTGGTGATAACTGGGGGAAAGTTGAAGAGGGGAAAGGTTATAAAGGCACATCAATTAAATCTGCTATGCATATTGTGCTATTTGGTATTTGGAGTGATAGGATTAGAAATGGCAAAGGAATATTTTCTTTTAGGTAGCATCAATTGAGTAAAGGGTTTTTTGTTTGTTGTTTTGTTTTGGTACTTTTGATTGAACCCAGGGGCCTACTTAACCGCTGGGCCACATCCCCAGCTGTTTTTATTTTTTATTTTGAGACAGGGCCTTGCTAAGTTGCTTAGGGCCTTGCCAAGTTGCTGAGGCTGGCTTTGAACCTGTGACCTCAGCCTCCCAAGTCACTGGGAGTAATGGGTTATGTTTAAAAACATTTTAATTAATAGGAATAATAGTAGACCTTAAGGTATTTTCCTGTAGTATATAATCTGCGTAGTAGAAGAAAACAAAAGTGTTTTAATGTGATAAACTGAGAAATTTTAATGTTACACAAATAATTTATACATTTAGCATGTCATAGACTCTTACAAGTTAATAAGAAATACATATCCTCTGTAGTAAAATAGATATGTAGCATGAGCAGGCAGTTCACAAAAGAAATGCAAATGGCTAATAAATCAATTACATTAGTTATTTAAGGAATGCAAACTAAAGCAATAATGAAACACCATTTTTTCCACCAATTAAATAACTAAAAAGAATGATAATACCAAGTAAATTGATATATGGATAAATGGACACAACCTTTGGTGAGACATTTAGAAAAATGTATATAAACCTATTTTTAAAATGTGTCTACCTAATATTTCTATTTCCAGGTGTTTATTTTAAAGAAATAATCATAGGTGGCAGTATGAATTTATGTGTAGAGGAAATAATTATAGTATTCTTTATAATAGAAATTTGGGATCAACCTAAATAGCTAACAATAGATTATTATATTATGACTCACATACATAATATGATGCTGTGCTGCTATACAAAGTCACATAATAGGAAAGTATTTACATAGAAACATTTTTCTTATGTTTAATCATGTTCTTCAAAATAAATCCTTTCATTCACTCATTTATTATATCCAGTAATAGTTAATTTTATTCAATGCTTCATGTCATTCTACTCCTTTGAGTTTATTTTCTTTATTGCTAAAATATGGCTTTAGGAGCTGGAATGATGATATGATGGTTCAAGGGCTTGCCTAGTATGCACGAGGGTACGTATTCAAATCAAAGCACCACATACACAATGAAGAGTCAGGGAAACAAAGGCCAAATGAAGAAAGAAAGAAAAATTGATTTGTTCTATCTCCCTCTCTCTCCCTCTCTCCATCTCCCTCTCCTGTTCCCTTTTTTTACTTTAAAAAAAGGAAATATGGGGCTGGAGCAATGGCTCAGCAGTTGTAGTGCTTGTCTGGCATGCGCAAGTATGCGAGTTCAAACCCCAGCACCACATACACAGCAGAGTCTCAGAGCAACAACAGCCACACGAAAAACTAAATAAAACTTGTTTCTCTCTTTCTCTCTCTCACTGTGCCTCTGTCTTTGGAAAAAAAAAAAATGAGGGGCTGGAGCGGTGGCTCAGCAGTATTGTGCTTGCCTGGCGTGCACGAGGACCTGGGTTCAAACTCCCAGCACCATGTACACAACCAAGTGTTGGAGCAATGAAGACAGATGGAAAACTAAATAAAATTGATTCTCTCTTTCGCTCTCTCTCTCTCTTTACAAAATGAAAAAATAAAAAATTATGGCTTTAAGTAGTTCCTTTAATGAAGGGGTTGATAATAAACTATTTTTGTATGTCTGAAAATGGTTATTTTGCCTCACTGTATATGATCCTTTACTTAGGTATATACCAACTTTCACAGCACTTTGAAGATATTCCTATCTTTTGATACACTGCTTTGATGAAAAGGTTGCCGCTTTTGTTGTTTACCTTCATCTATCTTTTATCTTGTTTTAAGATTTTTTTTCTCTATTCTTGGTATTCTTCAATTTCCTTGGTATCTTCAATATGTTTAGGCAAGTTTGTTTTTATTTATACTACTTGAGGCTTCCAATATGAGGTCATAATCTTGATTCTCAGCATGTTCTCTTTGAATAATTTCATTTTCTTTATTTCCTACTTGTTACTGAGTTTGTAATTTTATCTTGTGTATCTCTTTTTTCAAAACATTTTTCATCTATTTATTCATCTGTGTTCTAAGTGATATCTTTCAATCCGTACTTCTCCTTTTAGCCATATAGTTTACCGGTTAATCCATCTTTTGAAGTTTCATCTCTTGCCTCTTAGCTATGGATTTTCCTGTTTTGTTAGGTCTGTGGCCTATTTGTTTTAGCAATGAACTTTGCATTTCCACTTCCCATTCACTATTGTGGCAATTTTGCCTTCTTTATTTTTGGTGTTTGGAAATTTTCTTTTTTTTTTTTTTAATCTTTTGTCAGACATAAGAACCAAGTTACTAGTGGATAGGCAGTGAAGGCAGTCTTTATACCAACACTTCAGAATTTTCAACTGTGAAAGAAAGGAGAAAAATAGACATTTAGATTAGTAGCTCTTAGTGTTTTGGGGGTGATAGATCATTTGAAAGCAATGGACTCTACAGGGACACAAAAAGAATAAATGTGAACTCCTGTCTCTATAAAACTAGGACTGATACCATAACCCAATGGGATTAACCTAGTCAGCTTAATTTTGTTTTAAAATATGGGAGAGGTTATGGCTCATATTCCATTCCATGAGATGGCATGGAATCATGGTATAAAATAATGTTTTTCTAATTTGGCTAAGCAATGGAACCCATTATTCATATAAGATCTGACAAGCTTCAATTTGTAAAACAAATTGTCAGTTTTTTCCAACTAAAACAAGGATTGGATTCTGGAGCCTGCTCACTTGCAGCCCCTTTCTTCTTTCCTGGCCCCAAAGGCCTACCCTTGGAGTTTCTGGAACACTGGTAGAAGAATGCTGAAGTTGAAAACACATCCAATTGTAGTCTCAGGAAACTTGGTTTTTATTCTAGTTCTGTTACTGATTATTTGAATCAGTCATAGACAATATTAATCACTTTGTCAGAATAGGAAGATATTTAAGGGATATTAACAAGAAGAGTTTTGTATTTTGCTTTATTTGAAATATATAATTACATAGTTATATTTTGTTGTCATTAGAAGTGCAGTTTGACACAGCAGAAATGTTAAGAATGAAAAATTTCCTTCAAGTTTCTCCATTTGACACCTTTTTTTAAAAAAAAGGTTATTCAATGTCAAAGATATATCAGGGCATGAAAACTTGAACTGTATACTCCTATTTTAAAAATATATGGGCTGGGGGTTGGGGATTTAGCTCAATGGCAGAGCGCTTGCCTACCACACACAAGGCCCCGAGTTCAGTCCTCAGCCCTGAAAAAAATAAAAATAAAAAATAAAAAAAGTAAAAAATATATGGGCTGGAGCAGAGGCTCAGCGGTTATGGTGCTTGCCTCGCATGCGCGAGTACTCGAGCTCAAACCCCAGCACCAGGTACACAACAAAGTGTCAGAGGAATGAAAGTCACATGAAAAACTAATTAAAAATTGCTTCTCTCTCTCTCTCTCTAAAAAATAATACATACACACACACACACACACACACACACACACACACATATATATATATATATATATATATATATATATATATATATATATATATACTTACATAGAAAAAGGCCAGGAGAGACATACACCAGAATGTATAGTAGCTAAGGGTAAGGAGATAATTGTTAGTTTTATCCTATTCTCTTATTTATATTTTCTAAACATTCTAGAGTGAATACACATAAATTTCACAAAGAAAAAAAGATTTTGAAATGCATGGTTTCATAAAGACAAAACAAGTTGACTCAAGTTCAGGGTTAGCTTGAGTACATATTTAGAATAAATTGTAAATCTACCTAACTGTTGATTTTAAAAATATTTAACAACAATGGAAATTGGTTGAAAAATATTCTTAAGAAATGTTTCTCTTTTAGGTTTTTCTTTATGAGTGGTTAATCAGTTGGTGCAAGTGAAAGTGACACAACAGTGTTTTAGGATGTCTGAAGATGAAGAAAAAGTGAAATTACGTCGTCTTGAACCAGCTCTCCAGAAATTCACAAAGACAGTGATCCCAACAGATCTGGAGAGGTTAAGAAAGCACCAAATAAATATTGAGAAGGTGAGCTTTTTCACTTTCTACCACAAGAAATGGTTATATAATCTCATTTGTATTTGTTGTGTTCTTCAATTAAATTGAGAATATTAGACAAGAGGCTTTGTTAAAACCTAGCTCCTATTGATTTAGCAACATTGTTCATTTTTAAGCTGGCATTTCTATTCTATAAATACATCTCATATATTCCTTTTTCTAGAAAGCAATATTGGAAGAGTCTATCCCTTTTTAATTGTACCTGTTGAGGTTTTAGGCAGTAATTAAAATTCACTCTGTTTGATAATATACCATAGTGTGAAGGTGGGGAACTTTGGATAATGAACCTGCTTTAATTTCATTCATCCCTTGGCAAATTTTTTGAACTTTGAGGGTATGTCAGACCCTAACTCCTGTCCTCTTCAGATGCAGGCATGTTAAAGAAGTAAATCATTGTGTGAATGAGAGACTTTCTTTACATGAGGAAAGCTCAAAATTGAGACATACTTTGTACATCTGTTAAGAAAATAGAAGGAAGAGGGGACTAGTCTCAGGGACTATAGTGGAGGTTGCATAGAACTTACACGGGCGAGGATCTGGTGGACCGGTTGTGGCATTTATGGCAAAGTCAAGTTTACTGAACGTTGAGTATTGATTTGGGAGGTTTGATATCCTACGTGCTATGGAACAGTCCAGTGATATTAGTTCTTTCTTTTCTTTTTTTTTTTTTTAAGAGAGAGAAGGACAGTGAGAGAGAAAGAATCAGTTTTATTTAGTTTTTCACGTGGCTTTCTTTGCTCCGACACTTCATTGTGTATGTGGTGCTGGGATTCGAACCCAAGTTTTTGCGTATGCCAGAAGAAAGATGTAACCACTGAGGCACGGCGCCAGCCCGACATTAGTTCCTTCAAAAGGAAATCTACCAGTATAAGTTTTAAGTTGTGTGTGTTTTTCCACTGTTGTTTTTGTTGTTGTTGTTTGTTTGTTTGTTTGTTTCAGGGCTGAGGACCGAACTCAGGGCCTGGCGCATGCTAGGCAAGCGCTCTGCCACTGAGCTAAATCCCCAACCCCTGTTGTTGTTTGTTTTGATAGTTGGGATGGAGGATCTGGTCATTATGCCTTTCCATGTAAACTCTATTCATCATCTTCAACTAAGTAGTCTAAATAAGAATATTCCCAGCTTTTTCTATCATGGATACCATAGATCTTCCAAGTATTAAAGTTCTTTTTAAAAATATAGAAAATAAGTGCCAAGAATAATAAGATGAAAATTTCACTGCAAACATAAAAGTTTCTCTAGAATTCAGGGTCAGTGTTTTGTCATTCTTTAATTTCTCTCTTCTTCACTCATAAGCAATAGGTGATGCTGTGATTTTGATGGATGGAGAAGTAGTTACCTGGTAAAATGGTTATTCTTGTCATGAATGGAAACAAATTAAAGGGTTCTGTGCTTTGCTAAACGAGAGGGGCTGGTTCTTTTACCAGTATAACATTATAGAAATAGAGTTGTTTACGTTTGATTGATTATCTCCAGGTAGAAGGTTTGATAAAATATGTATTCCAAAGTACTGACCTCATACGGGGGTGCTCAGTTACAAAGAAAATGGGAATTGGGCATATGAATTGATTCTGAAAGATAGAAGCAGGTGGACTATGATGTATTTAAGGCCATTTCTTCGCTTTATTGTCCTACTTTACCTTTGAGACTTGATGTTTCTTAGATTTATTCTATGAAAAATGCCTCCTATAGGGGCTGGAGTGGTGGCTCAGCACTTGTCTGGCATGCACAAGGACCCGAGTTCAAGCCCCAGCAACCCATACACAACTAGATGTTGGAGAAACAAAGACCAGATGGAAAAATAAATGAAAATTTATTCTCTCTCTCTTAAAAAAAAAAAGCCTCCTGTCATTATCCTCAGATCCTAGCCACATGAATGACCAAATCAGTCATCAGTGGCTAAGCCAGAACCCTGGAAGAAAGGTAGTTGAGACAGGCATGGGTCTGTTACTGATTTTATGAATTATGCTGTGAGTTATAAGAAAATTATTCCAGATCAGTTATTTTGACCACTCTCTGCCAAACATTTACCATTAACATTTTGTGAAGTTTTTACTTATTGTGAAAATTTCAGACAATATCAGAATAATCATAATTTAGAATATAGGTGATATTATCTTAGGTTAAGCTGTTAAATTCATACTGAGCTATTCTTTATTTTATATCTTGATCATTCCACTATCCATAGAATTTCTAGTTTAATAGGAAAATAATATTTTATCCATATAGGATTGAAGAGCATATTTTAATAGTTATGGCAGTGTAAAAACATTTGAAAGCTGCAGCGCTCTAGACTAAAGAGTTAAGAACTAATTTTGGACTCCAGGTGTCTGACAGTGCCTCATTTTCGAAAAGCCATATTCTTCTTGGGGAAAGGTGTAGAAAGATAAAATATTTATTATGCTGGCCATCAGTCATCCAATATGAATTTAAAAGAAGAAAGTCAGACTGAAGGGAAATTGAAGGTAAGCCTTAGTGGAGTGATTCTGCAACATCTGAAAACAATGAGAGTACTGTGCTCTGGACACCTGGGGCTGTGTTCCATAGGTCCTTCAGCATTGCATTTCATTACACATGATAAATTTCATTAACATGTAATCCTGAATGTGAAGTGTTAGCCCTCAGCTTGCTCAGTTAATGTAAGATAGACTTGCACACAATTAATAGGAATGACAAGATAGTAAGCTGGGAACATAATTTCTTTTTTTCATATTGTAGGAATTTGGAGAAATTTTCACTTTGTAGCACATATACAGTATTATTAGTATGATAAGGTTCAAGTGGCAGAAAACCCAAAATATTTTATAAAATAAGGTGTAGTTTTTGTGCTTTTGTTTTGTTTCAGTCTTTAATCTCTCATGGTAATAGAAGTGATTCAGGCCTATGGGACCTATACTCTTTTTATCTTGTTCTCCTGTCCTCAGCTTGTTTCTGTCCAATTTGGAAAATGTCTACTCTAGCACCTGCTATTGCATCCATGGCCCAGCTTGATGGAGTTACGGGAATTATACTTTTTCTATTTGTGTGTTTTTTTTCTCAGTGTGCTTACACACATGCATACACCCAAATGCTCTTTACTTTTCCAAAGAATCCTATTCTTCTTTCATAGATGCAGTGTCATGTCATCTCTCTATGATGGTATTATTTTTCAAGTTGTCTTCTGTTTCCTTCTCTTTGTTTTTCCTGAGTCCCCTCTTTATTTCTCTCTTCCTTCTGTCTCAGCATATGTTATAGGTTTCCTTGGCTGACTGTTGATTTTTAAAAGTGCTAATTGGAAGGTAGGGGGTGTGTATTTGTTTCTATGGGTAGGTGAATAGCAGGATAGGAGTAGGGACCTTGTTGTCTAGAGAAGTGAACAAGTGAAGATCTGTTTTAATGGGGAGCCACCAAATGCCAGCATCTATAGCAATTCAGGATAAGAGAGCTTCCAGTCCTAACTGTTGAGATTGTTTATTTTATTGGAGGTCAGGATTCTGGCAGTGGTGGGATGGGGAGGTTGAAGGAGTGGATAAAGTATGAATATTATGACAAGTCCTTCAAGACAGGGGAAGGAAAATAGGCAAGGAGAAGAGCAGGCTCACCACCATTCAGAGTCCTTGTCCAGGCTTAGTCTTGTTGGTTGTGGGATGGTCCTCAGCCCTGCCCTTCCCGTACTTAAAGTTCAGGAGCCCTATCTTCTCTGGTTTGGCCTCTCCAGAGACTGACTTTTAGAGTGTTATCTTCTCCAGAAGGGACAGGGCAATCAAATCCGCAGGCAGAGAGGGGATCTATCTGGTAGAGGGCCTGAACCACACATAAATTTCAACCAATCCTTCTGCTTTGTGCCCCATTATACACTTCCACCTGTGACTTGGTAGCTGGTATCTCTGGTTCATTGTGGTGCTGGAGAATGGTGCTTATGGCTTGTTCTCAGTGCCGCTCTCCCATAGTGCCCACTGCTTCTTCAAGGCTAAAGTGTCTGCCTTCTCTGATCTGCCGAATCAGTTGCAATATGTCCATACATTATCCAGCGTCCAAAATTTGGTTAGAATTTCTTATCAATTGATGTCTTCCATTGTATTCTCATTAATTCTGTGAATTTATACCTTTTTAAATTATCTTTTTTCAGTGGGGTTTTGGAAATTAGAAAAGATGAATCCTTGTATTCAGGCTGCTAGGTGTAATGAGAAGAGATATTATTTATTGCAGGAAATAAATATTAGCTTTTCATAAGTATTTATTGGTATTTGATGTTTGCTGTTTCTCAAATTGTTAGCACTGAAGGATATGGAAAAATGGATTTCCAATTTTCAAAAAGTTTGCAGTCCAGTTAAAGAAATAAAGTTAGAAATACTAAAAGATGAGGAGGTAGTGTATAATTACATGTGAAAATGGGTGGTATGGATTGGACTATATTCAAGCAGCATGAAGTCTGAACTATATGGAACAAAACCAGACATAATCAGTCTTACTTGTTATTTATTTATCTGTTCATATTTAATTTTTTGTTAATTTGTAATTTCAATGAAAATTATTTCTCTATTTAGTTGGTGAATATGTTTTTTTGCCTTTTTATTCACCTTTTCCCACCCCTTTCCTTTGTTCTAATTGAACTTTATTTTTGAGGATAGGTGCATCTCAGCCCAGTGGTGAATGATAATGGGCCTGATGAATGTAGTAATTACATTCTTATCAATATTTGGTTATCAAGGAACAATAGATATATCCTATAGTTCTAGCCAGTGAAACTTGAGGGAAAGCCTGCTAGAGATATGGAAACTTCTGGGAAGATTTCCCTGCTATTATAAAGATATATATGGAGGGAAACAGCCCCCCTTTCCCTACGTGATCTTGTTGTGTCTTCCTCTTGTATATGAACTATAGACAATTCTCTTGCAACATTAGGGGACAAATCTGAGGACAAAAACTCCTTTCTGATAGTAGTAAAGCACAAAGATAGTACATAGGCAAATGACAACCTTGCAAGCTTCTGAATTCAACTACCCTGCATGATCATCCCACCTCTGGATTGCTGAGGCCATTTCCAATTTTGAGTTTTCTGTTGTTTGCAACTTAGAGCATAATAATTGGCTCAGGTTACGGCACTGCTTTAACTTAGCTCTTTAGTGCAAATAGACAGAAACAAACAGTATTTTGTCAAAGCAGTGCTGTTTAGAAATATTTGTGAGTGATCCCAACTTAAATTTTTAAGGGATTACTTCTTATAATCCCCACCCCCACATATTATACATATCATAGCATTTAATCTTGTGACATTTTTATAAGTTAGGTATTATAGTGTCTCTATTTTTTTTTAGGTGGAAAATCAGATTTAGAGTAAGTAAAGTACTTGCATTGAGGTCACTATGTAGTAAATGTGTCAAACTTCTAACATGCTTGAGACATTGTGCTTCTCTACAAGTGTGTTGAATAAATGATTATATACATATGTATATACAGAGCCTAAAATTGTTTCAGATATTTTAAAAGCCATTTTATGGTGCTGGGCTTTTTATTGGCTTTATAATCAACTAAATAAAATCCATAGGACTTTAAAAAAGTATAGACTGCAGCTATTGAGTCAGATCACCTTCTGTCCTTTCTTCCCTCCCTCCTTCCTTCCTTCTGTTGCAATTATTCTTTTTAGTTTAAATGCTGGGCTTTATACTTATCATCGTTACAATTGTTCTTATGTAGAATTGTGAGCTTTTGTCTATGATAGTCATTCCTTGTATTTTAGGCTATCTGAAAATTTACATTCTTAGTTTTGAAGTCAGTGATGAAACCGTTAGATAGGAAAGGGACTGAGCACATTGGTATACTGTCCCCATTTTCACACGTTCTCACAAACCATCTCTCTAATTATCTAGTATAGAATTTTTCTCAAGATTTACATTAAGATTTTGAGCCTATTTTAAATATACTTTCTTCTGTGAAAATTAGGTCAATATTGCTAATCTGTTCCACCCTTTACTGTTCTTGGAAATTCTTCACAGATAAGCGGAAGTGTTTCTGTGATCTCATTTGCAAGGGCTTTTGGTTTGCCCAGATATAATTTCCTGGGCCTGTTGAAATCATTTGAAGTGTCTAAATTTACTCTTATTCTTTATTGGGTTTACATTTTCCTCTAAATCATTTTATTATAGCTTTTTTCTATTTTGAAGATCACTCTTCTCAGTAAAGAAGGAAGGTGGAAAAATAGAGTTGAACAGTTTTGCTTTCCTCTCATATCTATTAACAATACATACCTCTACTCAGTTTCTTCCTACGGAATTGCTCTAATTCATGTCATCTCCAATCAGATATCAACTTACCATGCTGGCTCAGCACTGTGCAATAGACCTTAACATTCACAGATTTAATATTGTAACCACTCATGGGTTAGCTGTACATGTCTATGCTTTTAGCCAATTGTGATAATGAAATTAGAATCCTCCTTAAAAGGTTATTATGAGGATTAATACATTATATGAAAAACAAACCCCTCTACGCATCATTGATGCTTGGAAGTGGAGTATGTAACAATTGTCTTAGCCTACCCAGGCATTTAGCACAGGCACCATCAGTTAATATTAATATATTAGAACATTCTTGGGATACATACTTTATGTTTGTTATTGCTTTTATATTTTTGATATTTGGTAGGAATAATGAAGTAAAGGAATAATGAAGTAAATTACTCTTACCTAACCTTTGGAGTAGATATTATTATCTTCTTTATGTAAATAATACTTAATTTATGGCCTTCAGTCATTGGACCATCTGTTAGTATTATGTAGCTTTTCTGCAGATTCTTTAATATCATCTGTGAAGAGACTATTTTATTTCTTCCTTTCTAATCTTTGCTCCCCACCCCCACCTTCTGCTGGCTAGGGCCTCCAATATGATGTCAGACAGGATTGGTGAGATCAGACATCCTTACTTTATTCCCAGTATTAAGGAAGATGTGATGTTCTTTGTAGCATTTTTGTAGGTACCCTCTATTGGATTGAACAAGTTAATTTCTGTTTAGTTTTCTGAGAGTTTTTATAGTGAATAAGTGGTCAATTTTGTCAAATGATTATCTTGAAATTTACAGTTGTGCTATTTTATCTGCTATTTTTGTCTGCTTTGTTCCCTTTTTCTTCTTTCTATAACTTCTTTTGGACTAAGCATATTTTTGATTCCATTTTTTCTGGTTGCTTATTAATTTAGATCACTTTAAATTTTTATTTTTTAGTGGTTGCTTTCTGGTTCAGAGTATATTTCTTAACATCACAATCTGCTTTCAAGTAATATTATATACCATTTTATATGTATTATAAGAACCTTTTAATAGTATATTTCCATTTCCTCTCTTAGGGTCTTAATACTGTTGCTATTACTTCTGCATGTATTATTAGTGCCATAATACTTTATTATTTTTGCTTTAAATAATGTTATCTTTACAGAGATTTTTTTAAAGTAAGAAAAAAGTTATATTTATCTACACATCTGTCATTTTCAATATTTTTATTCATTTGTGTAGAAACAGGTTTCTTTCTGGTATCATTTTCCATCATCTTGAAGTGCTTCCTTTAACATATCTTATAGTGCACCTGTCTGCTGGTGATGAATTCTGTCAGTTTCTTTTGTTTCAAAAATGTTTGTATTTTGCCTTCATTTCTCTGAGTACAGAATTCTAGGTTGAATTTTCTGTTGTTTTTTCAAAATTTTAAAGGTGCTGTACCATTATCTTCTGACTTGCATTGTTTCTCAGGAGAAGTCTCCCATCATTCTTATCTTTGTTTTTCTGTACTTTATGTGTCTCTAGTCCCTCTAGCTACTTTTAAGATTTTTTCTTATTTATAAGTGGTTTTATAATATATGCATGAGTGTGGTTTTCTTTTCTGTTTCATGTGTTTGCTCTTTGAGCTTCTTGGATCTGTGAGTTTATGGTTTTTATCAAATTTGGAACAACTTTGACCATTAATTTTTTTCCAATTATTTTCTGTACTTTTTCTCCTTCCCCTCCTAAAGTTCAATTTTATGGATAGTATACTGTTTTCATTTGGCCCATGACTCAGTCTTTGTTCATTTATCACACTGATTTTTCTTCTCAGTGTTTCCTTTTGGATAGTTTCTGTTGTTATGTCAACTTTACTAATCTTTCCTCTGCATTGTCTAATCTGCTGTTAATCTCATTCAGTGCATTTTACATTTCAATGCTGTTTTCTAACTCTAAGAATTCAATATTTTAAAATTTCTTATGTCTCTTCTATTTTTCTTTTTTTGTTTTTTAAAGAAAGAGGGACAGTGAGAGAGAGAGAGAGAGAGAGAGAGAGAAAGGGAATCAATTTTATTTAGTTTTTCATGTGGCCTTCAGTGCTCTGAGACTTCATTGTGTACATGGTGCTGGGGTTTAGACTTGAGTACTTGTGCATGCCAGACAAGCACTGTAACCACTGAGCCACTGCTCCAGCCCCTTATATCTCTTCTTAGTATGCTCATGCTCATGTTTTCTTTTAATTCTTGAACACCTGGAATACATTATAATAACCCTTTGAAATATCTGTGTCTATTAATTTCATCAATTCTATCATGTCTGTGTCTGTTTTCTATGGATTGGCTTTCCTCATTACAGATCATATTATTCTGCCTTTTTACACACAGCATGATTGTTTATTGCATGTCAGACATTGTAAACTTTATTGTATACTAAATATTGATGAATTCTTTTGAATATATTTGGACTTTGTATTGAGACACAAATAATTGTCTCATTAAGTTACTTGGAAGCACTTTGATTCTTTGGAAGCTTTCTTTAAAGTGTTCCTGTGTATAACAAGAACAGCCTTGAGTTCAGGGATAATTTTCTCCCACAGTATTTTTTGAAATCTTCTACCCGATAACCAGTGTATTTCAAGGTTTTCCCACTCTTTCTTGTGGTCATATGAAACGTATCAGCCTTATGTGTTCATTCGGAAGTGTTTTACTGGTTTCTTTTCAGTGGTTCTTTTTTCTGACTTCAGGTTCTTTCCTCACATGCATGTGCTATGTAGTACCCAGCTGAAGACTCAAAAGGAGAACCCTATAAATCTCTGATTTTCTGTCTCAGAATAATCCCCACCTCTCAGGGCAGTTTTCTTCTTGCCATGTGGTTGTCTCCTCTCTGGGATTCTGTTCCATGAATCCTAGGCATTGGCCTCCACAAATCCTCAATTCTTTTTCTTTTTCTTTTTTTTTTAAAGAAAGAGGGGACAGTGTGAGAGAGAGAGAGAGAGAAAGAGAGAAGCAATCTTTATTTAGTTTTTCATGTGATTTTCATTCCTCGGACACTTTGTTGTGTACGTGGTGCTGGGGTTTGAACATGTGTACTTGAACATGCCAGGCAAGAGCGTTAACTGCTGAGCCACTGCTCTAGCCCCTTCTGCTTCCTAAATGTTAATTTTTCTTAGACTATTTTAACAGATTAATAGTGAGTAATAAATTTTAATTTGGTTTATTTTCAAAGGTTTATCTTTGTTTTCTTAAACTTTTATTAGTACTATAATACTATCTAAAAGAGTATTTATATTGGACCTGATATTTTTCTTACGAATGAAAGTGTTTTGATGGTGTTTTTAAATTTATGAATATATATAAATCTATGAATATATATACATATGTATAAAGCTTAACCATTATTGTTTAGTTCTCAGACAATATAATATACAAATTTTAGGAATATCAAAAAGAAATTTTTTGTCATATCATTCACTACCAAAATTTAAAGAACAAGGAATATAAAAATGCCCTAGAAATTTTTCAGTTCTCTCCTCATATAATTTATTAGGTCTTCCATGTATATGTGGGGCACTTTCATTTTTCTGTGTTTTCAAATCATTTCTAGGTTGATTTTTTTTCAGTGTGTAATATACCAAAAATATATCTAATGTCATTATTCACTTCTGCTAGCATTTTGTTTGGATCTTTTATTTCAACCAGAAATCATGTGTGATATTTGGTGTTGATGTTTTTATGCTATATAAATATTCTCCTATAATGTTATCACGTTTTCCTCTGGTTCCTGTCAAATGAAAAAATTTTCATTATTATGCTCACAAAGTTTCCTGGATGATATTCTGAAAGCTAAATATTGCTTTAGCAAAAACTGAAATTCTTACGGTACATGTTCAATCTCATTTCTGTTTACTGTCTTGTCTGCAGTATTGATATTACTTTTTTCAAATTCAGATTTTAGTTTTTAATACTTAATATTATCATTGACAAACAGTTAAAATTCTTAGCATATGGTAAGAATGTATAAGGAATGCTGTTAATTTTTTTTAATTTTTCACATTCTTTTACATTCTCATTCTTTATATTTTCCATCTTCAGAAGTGTTTGCATTATAGACAAAAATACACATTTTTTTCAGTAAAATTAAATAACCTAGCTCTGTTGATCTTTTGTTTGTTTTATTATTTCTAGAACTATGTAATATTATCAAAAACTTCCTACCTGTATGGTCTTTGGGAAGTTAACTAAATCACAGTCTTCTTTAGCTGGTATGTTTAAGTTTGCGTACATGAGTAGAGATTTTTGTGGTAAAATGGCAAGGAAATAATCTTCTAGTGATAAAAAAAAATTCAGTACCTTCCCCCTGTCTTTTTTTATAGTATCAACGGTGCCGAATCTGGGACAAGTTGCATGAAGAGCATATAAATGCAGGACGTACAGTTCAGGTAAGGCTATTATATTTTTTCCGGTACATCAATATGAAAATACAGTCTTGAGAAATTTTTGCTAAAATAGTGCAGGTTGAGTGTCCCTTATTCAAAATGCTGTGACCAAAAGTATTTCAAATTTCAGATTGGGGCATTTTTAGAATATTTTCATGTATATGTTGAGTTATCTTGGGGATAGAACCCAAGTCTAAACGTGAAGTTTATTTTCTGCTTCATACGAACCCTTTTCATATAGCCTGAAGGTGATTTTGTACAATTCTTTTTTTTATTGCATTTGTGTTCTGACTGCAACCTGTCACATGAGGTGAGGTGTGGAATTTTCTACTTGTGACTTCATGTTGGTGCTCAAAACTTCTCAGATTTTGTATCATTTAGGATTTGGAATTTTTGGATTAGGGATGCATGATATGTGCCTCAGTAGCTGAATCCTTTTTTATATATATATTTGTTATTGTTTCCTTAAGGATATATTTTTAGCTGGAATTTCTGAATCACATATTATACATATTTTTAAAGTTTTTTTCCATACTATCAAATTATCCTACAGAAATGATACACTACCTTACAGTTTCCCATTCAATACATTTTCTAAAAAACTTTTGCTAATTTGTAGGTTAAGAAAATGCTATGTTGTTGTTGTTGTTGAATTGCTTTGGCAGGTAAAGGTTTTTTCCACATATGGCTTTGGCAATAATATTTCTTAATTGCCTGGCATATAATTACATTTTGATGTCTTTCATAAGAGCACCTTATAATTTGAAAGATGTTTCTTCTATATGTAACAGGTATTACAAATATTCTTTGCTAGTTATTTGCTTTTGAAAAAATGAAGTTTAATTATTTTTAAACTAATTGTAAAAATAATATATTCACGTAGTTTAAAAAGTCAAATATAATTAGAGATAACTTATTCTTCATCCCCAAGTCCTACTCAGAAGAAATCATTATAAACCTTTTGGGCCATTTCCCTGGTATTTAGCTCTTTATTACTGAATACCACGTATAGATTGGTATTTCCTGATTCACTGAGCTGAGGTATTACCTCTTTACTTTACTTGTTGCCATGGTAGGTGGAGCTCTAATTTCCCTCTTTGCTCTCCTACCTCCCTTTCCCCTATATAATTACATATGTTACAATCTTTGGTTAAATTAGGACTCAGTATTTCATTATTTTGATTATTGAGATATTGTTCTGCCAAGTTAACTAGTGAAATACAGTATAGCCCTTTTGAAGTTAATAATTGCCTGGCTTTTTGTCTATTTGTGATTAATTTTTTTAGTGCTCTACATCACTGTCACATGCTATCAGAATGTTTTTCATATGCTCAGTTATATCAGTTTCATTCTTTATTTTGACAGTTCCCTCTGAAAGCCCCTCCCCCAGTTCCCGTGTGTGTTCTCCAGACTTGCTGCACAGCTGCTGCTGTGGAACTTCCCTTAGATGCTCCTTCTGTGTTGAGTCCCTGTTTTCCTGGATATCCTATCTATTGTTTTGTTGAAGGAATTATTCAGTGCCCATGTGGTAAATTTCTAAGGAATTTTATGTCTAAAAAGTGCCTTTTATCCTCTACTATGATTGCTAACTTTGGCTAGGTGTAGAATTCGATTTGGAATTCTCTTTCAGTAGTGAAGGCCTTCTAACTCTTTCCTGTTACTCTTTAAAAAGCTGGCTTCATCTGATTTCCTACTCTTTGTGTAGGACCTTTTTCTCTCTCTCTTTGGGAGCTTTTGTGATCTGCTTATCCCTGGTATTCTGAAAAATTTGATGATCATTTGCATTGTGTTTTGACCTTTTCAATCAAAAAATCCATATTCTTCAGTTCTGTGAAAATTTGTTTGATAATTTATTCTCCTGCCTTTTGCTTTTTTAATTTTTAAGATCTTTTATTGTAAGGGTCAGCAAATCGTGGCTTACAGGCATATCTGGCCTTCTGTCCCATTTGTTTATTTCTTTCTTAGACTGTTTTTACACTATGATGGCAAAATGGTGTAGTTGCAATAGAGATTGTGTAGCCTGCAAAGTCTAAGCATTTATTATCTTTGCAGAAAATGTTTGTCAATCTCTGTTCTATTGAATGTTGGCACTCTTAGATTGCGTGTCTAATTTTATCTTCTGTTTTCTGAGAAATTTCCTTAGCTGTATCTTCAATTGTTTCAACTGAATTCTTTATTTCTGTCATTATGATATTTAATTTATGAGAGCCTTTTCATGTTCTCTTTTTCCTTTTTCATAGCATTTCGTCTAACGGTATAAAGTTTCTTTTATTTTTCTGAGACACTATAAAGCTATTTGACTGTCTCCCTGTAGGCTTTACATAAAGGTACTTTGGCAAGCTGGCATTTTCCTTAGGAGAACCCCCAAATATCAGTATCTAGAGATTGTTTTGGTTCTCTTTTCTTTCCTTCTTTTTCTTTCTTCTTCTTCTTCTTTTTTTTTTTTATTGTTCAGAGAACATTTGTCCCTACTTCTCCCATCCCCTAGTTCCATTTTCTAAAGATAAATCTGCACTCATACTAGGGCAGGTAGGTTCTTAACTTCCAGAGCTATATAGGTAGCTTAAATGAAGGCTGCCAGGCTTTCTGTATTCTATAGGCTTTCACACTAATCCCTGGTTTTAGCTCCGCCTGATGTTTCTGAATCTAGAGTCAGTTTCTCCAAAGAATACATTTCCTCTTGAATTTCAGAAAGGTTAGTATAGCTGCAGTATTGTGTCAGATTGGGATACAACGAAAAATGAATGCAAGAGATGGTTGGGAAAGGTCACAGGTGAAGGAAATACAATGTTAGTAGCTTAGAGATAGGGAAATGTACAAAACAGATTGATTTGTGATTTAGATGAAAATAGGAATTATCTCTATATTTTACTGCTTGCTCACTATGT
The DNA here is from genome assembly GCA_004027875.1 of Aplodontia rufa. Lineage (NCBI taxonomy): Eukaryota > Metazoa > Chordata > Mammalia > Rodentia > Aplodontiidae > Aplodontia > Aplodontia rufa. Next base: position 25,005 of record PVKS010028664.1, read on the forward strand.
GTCTGCTATTTGTATATTCCACAGCACCTGTTGCCCAGCAGGAATCAGTGTTTATTGAATGGTACTGAACATGTTAATGTTAATGAAATTATTATGACTTGGATTTGTACCACCATCACTGCTTAATATATTATTTAAAATCACAGGATTTGTTTGAGATATTGACTGTGGTCAAAGTATTTATTTACTGATTAAAATATATATATCTATATTTACATTATTGACTTCCATGTGGTAAGGAAGATTTACGTGTGCCATTAAAATAATGAGATTAAAAGTACTGTTAGATATTTGCTTAGTTTTGTTCGTATCTGCCCTGAATTTTGTGTATCAACTTGCTCTTTGCTAGTTTGTGTAAAAGTTATTTTTGGAGAAATAGCTTCATGAACAGTTATAATTTCCCAAATTTATCACTATCCAGACTTATCTTTTCATTTTCATTATGGTATCTTTTGAGAGGAAAGTACTTATTAATTAAATTTGATCTAATTTTTCAGTCTTTCCTTTTATGGTTCATGCTTTTGATGTCTTGTTCAAGGAATCCTCTCTCCTAAGATCAAGAAGATAAACAATATTTTGTTTCAAACCATGTCATTAATCTATTATAAGTTACCGTACATTTTAGGGTGTATGAGTGCACACACATGGGTGTGTGTGTGTGTGTGTGTGTGTGTGTGTGTGTATGCTTGGGGGAAGTGTTAAAATGTTGCCTTTCTTTTAAATTGTGCTTTAAAATTTTTGTTGCTACATGTAGGGATATATGTAATTTTCAAATACAGCCAATTATCTTTAAACTTATATTTATAGTAATTAGTCTAATTCATTTGGATCTTCTTTTTATGGTTTAACGTTTTGAATATTTTTCTTGTCTTGTAATATCACACATTTTTTTATTTTTTTCACCAATTTTGTTCTGATTCATTCTAGTTTTGATTCTTTGTGATTTTTTTTCAGTTTGGCTCACTGGTTATTAGAAGAAACAGTTGGTTATAAATAAGCTTATTCAAATGTATCTCTTTAAAAACTATATAAAAAACAATAGCTCCCTCTGCAAAAGAATTCTTAATATTATTTATATGTGTTATTATTTCTGAAAGTAAAATCTCACTATTCTGTGTTCCAATTTTAATTTTCTTGATCATTTGAATCACATGCAGTACTGTTGGCTGGAACAAGTT